>JABFPM010005971.1:0-10660 GCA_022817325.1 Idris sp. 1 HC-2018
AACAAATAGTTGTTTTACGTTTAAAGAATAGTTTTATTAATATTACCTAACGAATATACATTTCAAATGCATCAACACGGCTTTGAATATCGAACTAACCATAATTGGTGTAAAAAATTATTGCCAACTTGAATTTGTTTTAAATCCAACTTCATACTGTCATAGTCCGTGCTCTGATAATAATTTATTAAACCATTTTTGTATCTTAAAAACAAAACAACAAAGTCATAAAAATGTATACTGAATATGGTGTGTTGAAAATGGTCAAACATTTTTTAATCAAATGATTAAAAATTAAATAGTCAAATTTAATCAATTTTATAGTTAATAACTAGTATATCCAAGTAAATGGTTCAATGTTCTATCATGTCGTTATTTTATTTATTTATTTTTTTAAATATATATTTTTAAAATATTTATCATTATTTAAGTTTAGCAAATTCATGCTTTAATAATAATAAAAATTTCATTTTTGAAGAAATACAGTAAAATATTAGTTTTTAATTCATTTTATTTCCAATAATAAAATAAACATAGATACTTTATTGTCACTTGTGTTAAATGATAATTTTAATCTTTTTTTTTATACTTATAGCTGAATTATTTAAAAAAAATAATAAATAAAACAAAAAATATTTAAAATTAATCTTCTTTTTTAAGGAGACTCCATGCCAAAAATTTAACATTTTCGATGAAAATTTGAAAACAATTTTTTGTTGTATTGTACTCTTTGAATCCTTCTCTATCATGTGGAAAAACGGAATTGCAAAACAACTTGTATTTTCATGTTTATTTAACTTTTCTGTGGTGCTGTCAAAACGCGATTTCAGCCTAAGACAACCTTATCATGTTGTTTTTCAAATAAAAAGCTTGACAAAATAATGTTTTATATGTTCATATATATTTAATAATATATATTTCTTATTAATTTGTTATTTTAATAATATTTTAAGAATGCTTTTAATCGGTGTATTTTTTGTGTAAATCTGCGGAACAGTATTATAAAACTTTAAGCTCAAATATCTCGAAATTTTATTTTTCACATTTTTCAAAGTTCAAATTGTTATAATGTACTCAGTTTTCAACGGATTTTTAATTTTTTAAAATGTTTGTTATTTATTGCTCTGTAGCTTCGTAAAACAGATTTTTGATATCTTAATTTTTAAAAAAGTTATATCAATTTAAACAATAAAAATACGTGTTTATCCTTCATTTTTTCGATGAAATAGCTTCAACATTTTATAACTGTAAAAAAAATTATTCAAAACTTGTCTTACAGATCTTTAGTGCTATAAATAACAAACATTAAAAAAACAATAACATTCGATGAAAATTCAGTACATTACAACACTTCGAAGATACCCTTTTTTCACATAATTTTGCAAATAAATAAACAAATTATAAGTGTTATCAACAGTTCAACTTATACTGTTTTTTAGTTAGTTGAGTAGTATATTTGTACAAAATTTCAGGTCATCTCATCGAAGAAAAATGATTTTAGCTAATTTAGCATGGAATCCCCTTAATAGAACTGTCTATTAAAAAAAAGATTCATTTTGACTAGTTTTTATTTGTTTTATTATTTATTTTAAATAATTCAGCAATAAATATCTAATAAGTTTAAAATTACCATTTAACACAACTGATAATAAAGTACCTGTGTTAGTTTTATTATCGGAAATAGAATGAATTTAAAAAAAAAATATTTTACTGCATTTCTTCAAAAAATATTATTTTTATTATTATTAAAACGAGATTCTGCTAAACTCAAATAATGATGAATCATTATTTAAAAATATATATTTCACCAAAACAAAAAAAAATAAAATAACGAAATGATAGAACATTGGACCATTTACTTGGCTAAACTAATTATTAACTATAAAAATGAGTAAATTTGACTATTTAGTTATTTTTATAATCGAAGATATAGTTGAGTTATCATTCAGCCAAGTTTTTATATGTAAATTTCCACTTCTGAAGAACGTTTTTATAATGCAAAAGTATTTATTTATACTAAAAAATTACATTTTATAAAAATACAAAAAAAAAACAACTGAAAAATAACCATTTTTGGGGCCCCTGCGCTTGAACACGCTGGCTCGATTTTTTTGCAAAATGGTTTTGTGGCATGAAAAAGAAAAGATTTATCATGGTCCAAACAAAAATATTTGATCATTTTCGACATACCCTAATAATTAATATATTTTTTTATTGGAATTCTTTAGAATTCTTTCAGAATTCTCGAGACTCTGCAGAAGTCTCTAGAATTCTCAATATTCTTTAAAAGTCTCGTCCATTCTTTGAGAAACTTCCGAGTTTCCAATCTTTGAATAATATTTTTTTAAAAAAATTCACCGAGATTCGGAAAAGAGAGGCTTTTTCAAACCATTTTTATTTTAATTGTTATTTAGAAAAAAGGTTTGAATGGTTGATAACTCTTTAGCAAATTGAAAACCATAGGATACAATTATTTTCCGTAGAAAAACACCCTATGATAACAAAAACTGAATTTGTGTGTTTTTTTTCATAACGATTCTATACAAAATAAATTTAAACCCATGTTATTCTCTTGTAAATTTTCTGTTACCAAAACTTTATGAATTTATAAGTGATTTTTTCTCATATGAATTGAGAAAATTAAGTTCGTTTAATCAGGGATTTTGTAAAATGGAGAATATAAAATGATTATTATGACCAGATACAATTCAGGTTAAAAATTTAAAACTGTATATATGGCAATAAAAAATTTAGAAAAGTAATCGAAGAAACTTGGCAAATTATGGTTTTCTAGATTTATAACTTATTTTATTTATCTTCTTTTTATTTTTCATCTATATTCTTAAACATTTTTCACACATTTTTTTATATTTATTTTGACATTTTAAAAAATATATTTTCCTGTAAGTATGTTGTAATAAATGAATAAAAGAAAAAGCTGCAAGTTTTTAAAAAGAAAACTACTGAAAATTAGTTGATATTTTTTAAATGTTTTACAAAGAAATTTTCATGTCAACATTTTTTTTTTTTTGAAAATATTTGCTATTCGTTGATAGTTTTATATAAGAAATTTTTATGAGAAAATATTTTCATTGTTCTTTCTTATTTTGTTAATAAAAGATTAATGCTTGTATCACTGCTTTTAATAATCTAAAATTTCCAATACGCAGCAGTTGCGAGTAAGAAGTGAGTTATTTTTTTAATTACCATCATTAATATCATCCTTGTCAGTGGATTATTTTTAAACTAATTGTTTTCAACACTTTTTTTCATTTTTTAACAAGAGATAAGGAAGTATGAAGGAATAAGAGACTGCAATATTATCTTCAGAAATTAATGAAAAAGTATATTTCAGGTTTTTATTTTTAAAATAATAAAAATGTTGCATAATTATTTTATACGAAGTATTTCTGCAATTTTCGTAATTACCATTAACACAAAAAAATTAAAACTGAATATTGAATCATATTTAATTTTGTTATATACAGGAATATTGATTGCAGTTATCAACACAGCGGCATTATAATTAAATTTTCACATTTTTTGCCTTCAGGCTTATCTATTCTTCATAGTGAGAAAAAAAAATAATTGCCAAACTAAGTGTCTTTATAATAATTGATTATCGAATTGATCAAGGATATTGATATAACTGCAGATATAATATACTGGTTTTGATACCAAGCACATTAAATATAGCTACCAAGTATCAACTAATATTTAATGATATTAAATTGCATTGATGTGCCAGTGAATTGTATATATATTTTACTTTATTTTATTTAACTATTTTTTATCAACTCATATGAGTCCAGCTAAACACAATAAATTAAAATAAAGTATTTTATTCTTAAAACAGTTAAACAAACGATTTTTGTACAAAAAATTGTTTTCCTTTTTTTTTTGCAATAAAATTTGTTATTAAAAAAAATTGCTCTAATTTCTTGTTTTTCGAGTTCTACTGATGCTAAATAAATATGATGTATACAAATATAAATATGTTATTGTAATTCATATACTTTTTAATTAAAATCAGATAATAATGTGCAAATATTGAATTGAAAATTGGTAAAAACTATAAATTTTCATGAAAACATATGAAAAATTATAATTTATAATGATATAATTCATTATAACAATTTAAGATCACAAGACTTAATAAATTTATTTAAATTAGAAATTTATGTTGGATGCAATGAGATTATGTAACAACTTATTAATAGGTATATTCACATGTTTACTTTACTGCATTTCATGTAAATAACTATTAAGATTATTTATTATTTATATTAAAAGTTGAATAACGTCTTCTTTTTTCAGCTTTTGAACAGATTTTTTTTTTTTTTTTAAGTAAACGGAGACTTAAGAATTTACTCCAATTTTTAATTTAAAAAATTTTCATTAGTATCAAAGAGTAAGATTTACAATAGAAAAAAATTTGGACAACTTTTGAATTCAGATAAGAACTTTATTATACACTTTTTTCGGAAAGAGAATAATTGTTGTTCTTTTTAACTAAATTATAATGAAAAATTAGAATTCATATCAGATGAGTTAAACTAAGATATTAAAATAATGAGTCAGCATACATAATTCAAATTTCACTTTTTATACTTTAACAAGAAAAAGTATAAATTATTTTCCATCTGAAGCTAGAATATCTCACATTGTTAAAACTTTTTTTCATACAAAAATTATTCTTTTATTTTAAAAGTGACGTAATTGATAATGAATAATAAAATAAATTTTCGGATGATAAAGTGCACATGGTAAATTTTCCAATAAAAAATGGTTTCTTCATTTCATCAGCAACATTTATCTCCAAAAAACGACCGATTATTACAAAATACACACGAATAAAAAAAAAACAAAAAAAATCAAATGACTCACTCAGAAAATAATTCAGCATATTTACAAAATAATTTGTTATATTATCATAATTTTAATTATTACCACATAATTGTCGAGTCAGACGGTATAACTATGGCATATAAAATGAATATTAGTTTGTTCAGCGTATCTTAATCATCTCTAAATACAAGAGAAAGTACCTTCGTTTAAGATTAAATCATTAAGCAAGTTAAATAACATTGACTGTGAAAAAGCCGGCTTATTATATTGGTCGTTTCGATTGAAACACATTCATTTATTTGTTTCCTTTTTCCAAAATAAAGAGAAATGATTTATTATTTTTAAAACTTGTTACGTAATAACACAATAAAGTAACTTTTTATAGAACTTGATATCATATTTTTGTCATATAATGACATGTTTTGTACTTTTATGACCATGGGAAAAACGTGAAATTATTTTTTTTCGTTTTTTTAATAAGGGTCTTTTTGAGTTTGCATGCAGTTTTTAAATTATGTATAAAAGTTTAAAAGTGAATTTTAATCTTTTATAAATATTGTGAATTTATAAAAAATGTTAAATTGTCATATGAAGATTGAAAAGTTACGTAAATTAAAACCTAAAAAGAAATATCACTTAATTGAGCAAGTACAATATTTTTTGTGTTATTTTAAAAGGTCTTTAGATGAACAATGGATTTTATTGATTTTTATGCGGTTATAGTAGCAAAGAATTGCTATTGAAATTGCATTAGAAGAGACTTTTTATTCGAACAAGTTACGACAATAATATAAGTATTCCAATGTAACAATATGGACATTACAAAGTCTCTGAACATTTTCTATCGGGATTTTAACTGTTTTATATCGATTAATGGTTTTATTTTTAAATTTACTTCTACAACTGAACTCGTCCAATTACGTCAAAATAAAGGAACAACAAGACAGAGAATGAAGTTTATTTCATTCTCTCGATGAAACATTGTAAACCAATTCCAAATCAAAATTCAAATTTCTTTTTCAAACATAAATTGTGCGTTCAGCAATTCAAGGATGAATCTTTGATAATTTACAAGATATATCGTTGAATTATAAAAATTTATTTCTTCTTAGAACAATACTAAGATAAATTGTAGTTTACTTTATTTAAAACAAAAGAATAAAAGAATTATTCTACTCTAAATGTACAATATAGTAAAAAAGACAAATGATTTGGAAATCGGGGAAAAATTATTGATTTCCTATTACCATCATATAATTTATTATGACAAGTTAATAAGACGATTATGTATACGCGTTCTGCGAACTTAATCATTCTGTAGTCACATTTTTTGGTTAGTGATGTCAGATTTTATAAGATTTTATGTAAGAATTTACGAAGATTCACTTTTTAGAACACTTTTATTCTTATCTTCAGCTTTGAAATATTGCACAACTCAAAGTTGTACATTAGTAACAAATAATGCGCAATGTCAATAATAAATTATTCATCGCTAGATGATTGGTACCGCATTTAAGCGGAAGTATACAATATAATATATAAAACGTTGTGGGATGATCATATGTACGTGTTTCGACTGTAATTTCAGCTTGTGCAAATTTTTATGTATTTCATTCAATGATTTGCTATGTAAGTATTTTGTTCAAGCGTCTTTTCGCTTTTCACTCACAAAAACATTTTGTATGCAATTGTGTCAAAAGTCTTGCGTTGAAATGGAAAGATCAACCACGATAAGAGAGACATTACCTAAAATCTCTCGAAATTGAAAGTGTGAACAGAAAAAGATAAGTTTGGCATTAGGGCCGTGATGTTGAAAGCAAATTTGAAAGAAACTTTGTTAAATTCAAACTGACGATGATAAAAATGTTTTACCAACGAGATATTTCCACAAGTAATAATAGAAAATCAATGATAAATTGAAACTTATTTTTCTATTTCCAGCTTTTTATATATAGAAAAAAAAATATAATAGAAGATAGATAAAATATTTTTTTTAGATATATAGATAGATATATTACATTTTAAAGTAATTAATGTTTTAAAATAAAATATTACTGACTGTATTTTGCTTTGTATGTGGTAGTTTAAGAAAAGCTGCAATATTTTAAACATAAAAGAGTAAATTGAATTGAAACATAAATTTTTGCGTAATGCATAATATTTTTCAGCATTTTTACTGTACTTTGCAAAATGACGGTATTTCAAGACGTGGGACCCTGGATACAGATCGTCATGAGATTTTTACAGATCCTGTATTTATGAGTCTGAGAATAATTCCCACACGGTTTTCGACGTAGGCGTTGCACTATAATATGCGTTAACGTCACTGTTGTTTCGTAATTTAAGGTGTCGAGTTTATCGACCGACATTTTTGAGATTGCACATTTAACAAGTGTTTATATATGCTACACTTTATTTGCTATTTTCAGATCTATCTTTTAATTCATTCTACTCTATCAGGTTGCAATTAGTCAAACCTAATAACACGTCTTTCGTGAGTTATATTATTTTATAGAAACCAACTTTTAGAATTTTAACTTGTCAAATTTAATTTATGATTATAGCTGTACTTCATTAAAAATTTGTAAATTGCTAGTTAGTTTATTCGAAATAAATACTCTTAATTAATTTAATATAAACTTAATACAGCAATTTTATTTCATTGACAGCGTTTATTTTAAAAACTGAAACTTTGATTTCAAAATAATTTCAAATTATTTGTATACTTTAAGCTGAATAAAAATAAATTACTAATTTTGGGAAAAAGAGAGATTATTCATTTTTATTAGGGTGTCAATGACAAGTAAAATTTAATTTACCGTCACAAAAACTGGTTAAAGAATTTGTTTTTAATAACATCTCCAATGAAAATCTAATCAACTGGTTCAATGCAAAGGAAATTATTGAAAGCATGCTTTGCTACCGTTTAATCGATTTAAATCAAAGTAATTACATTTGATAACAAACTTTGCTTCTGCTCAGTCATTTGAAAAGATTGATAATTTCATCTTTCTTCATATAGCAACTGATGTATTTATTAAAAGTGTAAATTCATTAAATCTACTCGTGGGAGTTCATGTTTTTTTTATGAGAAAAAGTTACGAACGCTTATCTTTAGACTTTTTGTAATTACACTCTGCTACAATGTTTTAAATCAATTTCTTAATTTAATGATACATTTCGCAGTTCATGATTCACAAGTTGCAGCGCGAAATAGCTTAAGGATAAAACTTATCAAAAACTTAAAGCTTATTAGAAAATCTTGAAGAAGCAGAAAAATTATTTATGTATTAAACGTCGTGATTTCATAATTATTATGATTTTTTTTAATTGTATATGTCTTAATAAAAAGTCCCAAGAAAAGTCGACATTTTAAAGTAACTACTTACGTTGCTAATTTTTTGTTTCTTAAATATTTTTGCCTTACTTCAGAACTTGCTATAATAATTACATTTTGATTGCAACGCTTTATATATACCAAATGACCGATGATCCTTATCAGACAATATCAGACTTTTCACTTTTTATTTATTTTTTTTTAATAATATAATAATGTCAATCAATGTAAGAAGAAATGCGCTAATATCTTATATTGACAAGTTTAGGTAATGGCGATAGCGCAAGAGGTTACATATAAATTAATGAATAAAAATTGAGTTATAAACTATACCTTATTGACAGTGAATGCTTAACTTAAATTTGATTACAAGACATTATGTATAGGTATTCCAAAAATGTTGACTAGTTTCATTTTTGGTAGAAAATGGAAAAATAAAATTAATGGCCCATTAATATTATAACCGTATTCTTAACATTCTTTAAATATTATTTTATTAAATTCTTTTCTATAAGAAAAAGTCTTTATTTAAGAATTGCTGGTAACAAGTCGTAAGTTTAACATCACGTGACCTTTGGATTCTAAAGCAAGAATTCAATCAAGATTGTAACATCTTGCGAATCATTGGTGTTATTGATTAAACGTTTTTATATTATTGCACAAGTTCATTGAACTCTGAGGGCAAAAAATGAAAAGAGGCATTTGTTTTAATTCATATACAAAGAAAGTGATGACATTTACGTAAAAAATATAGTAATTACTTGTTCATGCATATATTGTTTCTCATTCATTTAAATTTGTTTTATCAAAGTTTCTATTAGATTGGTTCTCTGTTTCAATATCTAATTTATAATTTAAAACTTCATAATTAATCCAGATATGATTATCAGCAATGCAATTAGATTTATACAAATGAAATAATAGTAAGTTGGTTCAATATAAACATCTATTAGATCACTAGTCGGTTTTGCCTTTCTCTTATTCAAAAGAAAACGAGTAATGGGAAGAAAATCTTTGCGTGCGAAAAATTATGTGGCACTGTAGGAAATGAGAAATACAGATATTTGTGTTAAAAACACTGAAAATTACATACAAGTGTTATATATTATTAACCTATAATATTTTAAATGATTAAAAATAATAGAGTATTTGAAGTTACAAAATTCTACTATATTAATAATATACATCAAATTTTGTATTGAAATATTGCATTTTTAAATTTTTTCTTTCAAGTGTTCTTAGTTATGATCTAAAAATGTAAAACGCCTTAAAATATTTTTATAACTCAGACTGAATACAATTTGTCAAATTCTTATCAGAATTCAGATGAATTATGGAAAAATAGAATTTATGATTTTTGTAAATAATAACAAAGTAATTTGCGAGTGATAATTTTTTATTTTCTGAATATATATTGAAAAACAGCATATAAACAAACAATTTCACGTGGTTTTTAAACTGTATATGCTACGGCAAGATAATTATCCACTCTTACGATGAATGAAAAACCTTCTCTCGCGTCTTTATTTCGTGACTTTCTTCAAGCTTTCTTAAGAGGTATATTTCAATGTTCAATTCAGGCTCATCTTTACTTTGCAACATTTGCAAATATTTTTTTTTTTTCAAACATTTGAAATTAGAACTCTGATTCTAATAGGTATATATATATTATAATTCATTTATAAGCGAGTTTATAATTTCAAGAAATTTTATATCAAAGTAGTTTTATATGTTATTTACCAAGTCCAAAATTGTACAATTTATAAAATTTCATACTTGGTATCCAATATTTTTGTACAAAGTACAATTATTCAAAACATTTTAAATGTAGTTACAAATTTTATATCAATAGATTTTAAAATAATATACGTAGCATCTTTGAACATTAGATATTGATTGTATTACAATTTTTAAAAGTAAATTAGTTTTAATATTGCACAAATAAATCGTCATTAGGACACAAAATGCATAACTCTTCTATTGGTTTTTTAATTATATATTGTTACTGTATAAGAACATAACGACATAAAATTCACGACACATTGAAAATTTAAACGTTAATCGGACAGTTATTTTGAAATTTTTGAATTTATGTGAAACTTGTGTAAGGAAAAGAGCTCATCCAAAGAAAGGTGTCGTCGTGAAACCCATGGTCTTCAAAGAAATCTTTAAAAAAATTTGAATAATTGTACTTTGTACAATACTTTATGTACAAACTGCACTTTGTACATAAAATATATATATTAAATAATTAGCAATAATTAGAACTGATTATATTTAAAAAAATTACTTTTAAACAATAGAATAAATTAAAATATTTAATTAACAAATGTTTATAAATAAATGTTTTAATTATTTCTTTTAATAGTTTAAAAACTTACTTGCATTTTGACAACAAAGACAACTTTTATTTTCTGTTTTGGGCCATTTAATAAATTAAATTATTTTACGTTTCGGAATTTTTTATTCTCTATT
>JABFPM010005972.1:0-10659 GCA_022817325.1 Idris sp. 1 HC-2018
GACACGCCCGTCTCTCCTACCTGAGTGCGCACAGACCGTTCGACCGGCCTCAATAAAACCGCTGTAACTTCTAAAATACTCATCATTTTTAGTTGAAAATTTGATATAAGATTGTTCAAAGTATTTACTTTTTGATTATGCAATAAAAAAAAATGAAAAATTTTGACCAAAAAAACCTATGTACGCCCTTAAAATAAAGGTACATTCCGCTGTGGACCGACTACCACAATCAATTAAAAATCGTAAATTTTGGAAAGCAAAAGAATGGTTAAACTGGATTCTTTATTATAGTTCAACAATAAATAGTAAATTCATAAGAAGAGACTATGTCCAACACTGGGTTTTATTTGTTGAAGGCATGCATATATTATTGAAACATAAAATAATTTTAGAAGATTTGAATCGAGCTAATAGGTTATTCGATAAATTTCAAAGTCAAAGTTTAAAATTATACGGCAATGTTTCATTGAATTTCAACCTTCACCAGTTATTGCATTTAGTTAAGAGCGTGTACAACTGGGGCCCACTAATTAATCATAACGGTTTTCCATTTGAAAACGCTAACGGATTATTAGTTAGAAATGTACACGCGGCTAAGGGAATTAATCAACAAATATGTAGATATATTGGATTTCAAAAAAATTTGAATTACTTATTGTTTGATTTAAATGCTGACAATTCAAATGATGCGGGTAGTAAATATGAGGCTTTTTATGTGCGAAAAACTAAGCACTATCGAAAGGTAGGAAGTCATGTGTATTTCGGAAAAAAACAGCTACTTTCCGAGAATTACTTTAGCTTGCAAAATTTGCCAGTAAATTATGCTTCGTATGACAGAATATTGAGAAATGATCGCATTTATTCGACGGTAGAAAATCAAAGAGCATACAACTCTTTTGCGACGCTAAATACAAAACACTATGTTAAAATTCTAAAATTTGTCACTCATGAAGAGAACTTTCAAGAATACTGTATTTTTAAATTTCTAGAGACAAGTGACACTTTTCAAAGTCGAATACATCAATTAGAAACTGTTAATTCGATTTCAATGGATCCCTTGGTAATTTCTGTACAAGATTTAATGTTCCCTTCTATATATATGACAATAAATAATCATTCATTTATTGTCGCTATGACGCAAACTTATTATTTTTAATGCAAACTTTATTAGAATATGATCTTGTTGGCTAATATTTTATAAAATTACGTATTTTAACTGACAGAGTAAATTATGAGAATAGAAATTAATTTTTATTTTGGAAGTTTCACTCAGATTGACTATATTTTAAAAAACTAAAATAAATAAAAATTAATCTTAAACGAAATTTCTTGTAATAACTTTGCTAATATTATATAAATTGACATGATTATAAACTTAATCCAATACCTGAATTCTTATTTATTTTAAATCATTCTGAAAACCGTTTTTTTGTCATTATATTTTTAATAATATCAATAAATTAGAGCAAAATTTAATTGGCTAAAGAAAAAAACGTGCTTATTTTTAACAATTTTAAGGTAAAATTTGAGTGCTAATAATAAATATGAATTTTATTTTTGTAAATTATCTTATTACAACAACAATTTTTTTTAATTTGATTTCAGCACGCTCTTTTTGCTATTGACATTTTCAAGGTGATTACGAATTTTTATTTTAAAATGGTATAAACAATTTTTTCATAATAATAACTTTTTAACACTGATTTTAATTCTTTCTAAGAGCGTATCGAAGCCAAATTATTAGAGTTTTTACAAAATAAAATACCGTGGCTTTTAATAATTTATAAAAATAAAACTCTGTGACTTTGGCAATGACATTTCTTTTTAATCACATAATCCAGATTTACAAAGATTGTAATTAGAAAAAAATGTAAATTTAAAATGGTCTTTATCAGGTATTTCCTTTGCTTAAAAAGTTTAATTTAAATCGATCGCAGCTTTTGAAGTTTGCTTTTTTTAATTATTCATACGTACAATATTAAATAATTTTATAAGTCCATTTTGATAGCATTTGAATATACAGGGTGTTCATTTTATCTGAAGACATAGAAATATCTCGAAAACTATCCGTCAGAACAAAAAAAGTGGGTAATGAAATTTGTTGGTCTCGACGGGGGACATCCAATGATATCAAACTCGACCCCCCACTTCCACCCCCTTTTTGGGGTAACGGAGGGGGAAGTTATAAAACTTAAATAGGAACCCCCATTTTTATTGTAGATTCGGGTTCCCCAGAAAAAAAACCCCAATTTGACCTACGATTAAAGCAATTTTGGCCACAGATAGCGCTGTAATCGACAAAAATCAAAATCAGGGTGCTTTCTACACTCCAGTAGTGCATGTTATGTCGATTAACGCCACCATGATTTGTGAATGAGAACTCATCTGAAAAAAGTACATTATTCCTCACCCTTTGACAGTGAGGGTGGAGGTTCAATTATTTCTCAACCATTCTTGTTGCCACTGTAAATAAAACGTTCACCGCACAGTGTTGTCATGTTCCCTTGTTTCCTTAATCTTGTTTCGGAAATTTTCAAAAAGAGGTTAGGAGTGGGACATTAGTTTTTGAGAAACTTTAACTTTGGTCTGTTTGCCGTAACATCTTGGCAAGTTGATGGTCAAAGGAATTTTTGAAAGAACTATTCTGCAAAGAGTCGCAGGAACCGATATCAGTAAAAAAGACCTTCGAATGTTTCTACAATATCTCTAGAACGACTCCAAAATAACTCTACAAAATTACTTAATTGTCTCCCAATTGACCTCAAGTTGATAACAAAACGTACCCTACAGTGAGATGGAATCAACCATAAAGCGGCTCCCGAATGACAGAATAATTTCCAAATGGTCTAAAAAAACTCAAATGACGCCAGAAACTCGAAAGACTCCAGAACGACCGTAAAAGTACTCTAGAATAATTAATAAATGACCCCGAACTGATCCCAAGGTGATCTCAGATTAAACCCTCAAATACTCCAAAAAGATCTCGGAATGACTCTAGAGCGAGACAAAAATAACTCCAAAGAGATTCTAGAAATACCCTAAAGAGATATTGAACATTTGTTAAATAATCCTAAAATGATTTTAATTTGACTCCAGAACCACCCCAAATCGGTCTCGAAGAAGCACTAAATTGACCCTAGAATGACCCAAAACTGACCACGGAAGCACAAAATGAATCCAAGAAACCTCAAAATAATCTTAACCCATTTCCGTTGATGTCATGGCAGCGTTGATATGAACAGCTGATCAGCGTGCCAATAGACACGCCGTTTATTTGCTATTTCTTTCTAATAGAAAAGGACAGATAATTTTCCGATTTAATTATTGGTCACACACACACACTAGTAGAGAACTGTCATTTTAACAACGTTTAGAGACGATTAATGGGAATCGATTAAACTAACGCTAATGTGATCTTAATATGACACGAAAAAATAATCCTAAAGTGAGGTGAAAAGGACCACAAAATGGCCCCAGAATGACTTTAGACAGAATTCAGAATAAAATCAAATTAACTTCTCAAATAATTTTGAATAACTCCCAAACGTTCCCGACATTCCTTTAAAATGATACCAATATAAAACCAAAATGACCACAAAAAAAAACCCTGAATTACTCTAGAACGACTTTAAAAGACCTTAGATATACTCCACACTGAAAATAATAAACTTAGCAATCTTAGATTGTAAAGGCAACAGTGCACGTGACTATTGAAATCTAAGTCAACCAAAATTTAACTTATATTTGGAAAAACGAATAAAAATAAATCTTTACCCCAACAGTCAATTAGCTTGTTTCATTTACATCTAACACTGCGAGGTTAAAAATTTATTATTTCCAGTGCAGATTGACTCCAACTCAGAATGACCGAAAATATAATAAACTTAGAATGAAACCAAATTTACTCTAAAATGACCCAAAAAGAGTTCTAAAAGACTTGAAAAAAATCCCAAAACAGTCCCGTAATATTCCCAAAATGATCTCAAAATAGTTCCAAAATGAACAAAAATATTGTGGAAATAACACAAAATATAATAGTTTACGTTACACACTAATTCATGCTAGAAAAGCCTGTCTAACACATATTTTGATTATTTTAATTGTTTTGACGTAATGACTCCACATAATCTCTAAATTATCCTCAAAATGACCCCAGAAATATTCTATCATGCCTATGTTACGCGCAAAATCAAGCTGAAAAAGCCTGTCTTACTCGCATATTTCGATTGATGTAATCATTATGAAATGATTGGAACAAACAAACATACAAATAATGCCAAAATAAATACGTGCTTGTCAGCCAATATAAAAAATTGTATTTTTATAAATATATGAAATTAAAAATGAATCTATTTTTAAATTTAGAAAGTCAATTTAAAATCTATTTATTTGATAACATAATCCTTTTATTTGATAACATAAAAATTTTATATAATACATAAACTATTTGAAATTGAAAACATATTTTCATGAATCTTAATGTAATTGCCAATTGAAAATTAATAAATATTTTTTGTTTAAATTGTTATTATACATTAATAACAGTAACAAAATTGAGATTATATAGACTGTGTTAATTAATGAGATGTGCTTTGTATAATTGAATGGAACAATCAAGAAATATAAGTAAATAATAAGGCTTATAAAGTGAAGATAATTCTTAGTATCAAAGAAATTAATCATTTAAAAAAAAAGGATTTTTATCAGCATTGAAATAGATTGCATTTAACAAACTTTAGTCACAATTTAACTGAGTTCTTTGTACATATTTTTATTTGTTATATTTTTATACATATAAAAAGATATACATAAATATATTTATAAAGTGTTCCTGCTAAAATTTGTTAGAACATATTAAAGTTATTTAAATAAACTTGATAAAAAATGATTAGTGAAATTTTATTATTTTTTGCATTTACTATAAGTGCGTTGTACATTTATTATCATAATACACACTTGTATCGATATTTAAGTAAAATACCTGGACCGCGTATATATCCAATTATAGGAAATTTTTCTATTTTTGTTGGTCTAAGTAGGGGTAAGTATTTAATAAATGACACATTTTTCGTCAAATCCGACAAAATCTGCCGATGGTTCTCGGATTTAATTATAAATTAATTTTTCGGATAGTTTGTTGAAAAATATGAAGAAAATCCCTATCGTAAAATGATTCTACTATATTAGTTGGTTTATAACTGCAAAACGATTTATAACAATTTCAATCAATTTTGAGAGCATTATTTGGAGATTCGGTGTTTAAGTCGCATTTTAACTAACACTAATATATTTTTTGGAATAAATACCTACCATATTATCCAACAAACTTTTGTCGTTTTCATTACGACAAACACTATAATAAAAGTCATTATTAGGTCCAAAATAACGAAAGTTGTCAGAAATATTAAAAAACCGATTTTCAAAATATAAATTTTTTTTTAATTTTAACCAAGTAGGAAATTCTTGTAATATGTCGTAATTTCACCACCCAAAATTTCCTTTATGGTTATTGGAATTTGTTAAAGTTATAGCTACTTTAATAAAAAAAATTATTTTCGAAGATATACACGTATGACATTTACGTATTAAAATCATTGCAATTAGATTTTATTAGCAATGACAGACAAAATTTATACATATTGCATGAATGAAAACCCGTTTTTAGATCATTTGAACGGTATTTGTTCTAAAAAATATATTAGTATTAGTTAAAATATAAGATTTATAATTAAATCCTAGAACCATTGGAAAAATTTTGTCCGATTTGACGAAAAATGTTTCTAATAATTATTTCAAATGCATGTAAAAACGGATGTGTGTAGTGTATGTGCAAACAAATTTCTGAAATTTCTAATAAAAGAAATAATTTATTAAAAATTAAACTAGTAATTGCATTCCTGAAACTCAGAAAAATTATATGAAAAACAGACGTTTTTGTTGATTTTTAGATAGTAATTTTCTAAATATGAAATGAGAAAATATATTTTTTGAAACATAAAAATATGAGAAACTTGATGAGTTTCTAAAATCAGCAAATCAGATTTTTTTGTTTTTGATTATCAGAATGTCTGAGTTTTAACATTTTGGTCACGAACGCACTTTGCAAACTTAATTTTTGACTTTCAGAATTTTAGTTTTAAAATTCAGCAAATCCCTTTTTTACGTACAAATAATATAAAAACATTTTGTTTAATAATACTTAACTTAAAAATTAAAATTATTTTTTTCCACTTTGATGCAATTCATACACCGGAGACTGAAAATAAAGTTATGTTTTTAAAATATTTCAAAGTGTATTTTAACGAGCAATATTATTTTTCGACAATTATACCACATAAAGTCATGATTCAAGAATAGAGTTGTTAAAAAATAAGAAAAACTTAAAATTTGTCATAAAATGATTGAATTTATCAATTATTTATATGAGTATTTCTCTACTCTACTAACAAATCTGTACACAGAAAATGAACAGAAATATGCACACTGTATAATGTACAGCGTGTACAGATTTGGTAATACAATATACAGAAATATATAGACAAAAAATGTAGATTTGTAAACAGAAATAATATGAATTAAATGCTTAGCTAAAAATTAAAATTTTGAATGATAATATATCTTAAGGGGGGGACCCCACCCTGCGCGTGGCAATAGAAACGTCAAGTTCATGAATTTTTTTATGGCATAAATTAATTAAAACAATCTGGGTTTTTGTGGGTTGTTGAATTATATTATAATTTAAAAAAAATGTTTGTATACAAAAATTATACATTTTAAAGCTAGAGTATTTCTGAAGTTGAGTCACTACGAATCCCCCGGTCAATACTGAAACAAGATAGAACGATTCTCGTTAAAGGGTTTTCATTATAAAACGTATAGCTAAAGAGTAGCGTAGGATATTTTTGATATTCTAAATATTCGATTTTTGGTGCGCAATTTAATGTATTTTTTTCATTTTTAAAGTAAATTATAAAATTATGAAATCCCCCGCCCCTCCCCCAACAAAACCCTGGCGCCAATTGTCGCATAAAATTTTGCAAAAAAAAATTGCATCATCATTCTAAGTTTGCTATCTAAGTATATAATCGAGGTGCCGATTTCAATAAAAGTTAAACATATTTGATAAAACATATCCTTAACACTAGAACTACCAAGGGGACAAATTTGTCCCCGACAGAGTTTTTTATAAACAATAAGTGGCAAATTAATTTGTTTTCTTCGACTAGAATACTTTGTAGGACTAATGAAATCAATAGGACTTAAAATCTTCTATTAATTTATTGTAAAAAAAACAAGACAAAAGTGAAAAAAATGAAATAATAAGCAAAATGTGAAACAGTTATTTATTGTTAGAAAGTCTCAAAATATCAGGGCTGTTTACCGAATTCATTTATATTTTATAATTTTTAAAAAACTGCAATTACAGTCTAGATGATTCCTTTCTTCAAAATACATTGCAAAAAGATCGACTTTTTCAATTTTATTTATAAGAAATCAGAAAAATCGTGGGGACAAATTTGTCCCCTTGATAGTTTTAGGGTAACAGATTTTCTGGTAGTTCTACTGTTAATAAGGATTCCTTATATTAAAATAATATCAGCTAATTTTTTTTTAGGTTTTATATAGAATAATTCTGCACAAATTAATTTCATGTTTTGTTTTATATAGCCAATATAAACTTTTACTGGCAAAGATGTAATCACAGTTATTAATGGTATACTCTGTTGAAATTTAATTTTATCTACAAGATTATTTTGACAACCGATTATAAATAAAATTGATTAATATAAATGACCAAGCGCAAAGTTGTTTTTATTTTGATAACAATGGTATTTACAAATATTTTTAAAAAATATCTTTTATGCATTTTATTATTAAAATTTCAACTAGTAAATAATAAATGCAATGTTACTTAAGCAATCCCAAACAAAAGTTCCTTCTAAAACATATCAAAATAATGAAATTGACATCAAAATTTATATCTTAATTTATATCTAATTTTCAAAGTCTACTTAAAGTCAACTTAATGTTTCCTGAATAAGTAAACTTAAATATAATCGACAAAAGTTTAAATTCGGTAACGTTTGGGCGCATTATGGGCACGTTTGAACTTTAAGGTCCCTTTACGAGGTTGAACGTTGACTAGGCCCTTAAATTTTCATTGGGTCCAATTTTTTCGTATATTTGAGAGTCCAAGAAATAAGAGAAAAATAGTCTTAAAGGTGTTCTTTAAGTTTAAAATGTTCGATTTCTTCTATAGCTTCAATGGAATTGCCTGTAAAATTACTTACAATTGCATATTTAAAAGTGTCACGCACATTATTTCAATGGCACTCAATTTTTTTCAGTCCTCTAGGATCCCCTAAACTTGAAAAATATCCTCTCAAATTTGTTTCATTTATTTTTTGTTTCGTTTAATTTTTAGAAAAAATATGGCCAACCGTTGAAAAATATTGCCAAGAATATTATCCGAGATTTCGTAGTTGGGGCTTTCATCTTGGTGGAGTTATTTTACTTAAACCGGAAGATATTGAAGTAAACAATTTTTCTAATTTGTAAAATTTACCACCGTAACAAAATTATACTATAATTATTTGTTGTATGTGAACAGGTTTTATTAAGTACTCCAAAGTATATAGAAAAAAGTATTCTTTATAGATTTGTGGAAACTTGGCTAGAATCTGGACTTTTAACTAGCAAAGGTATTAAGCATCATTTATTTTCATATTATAATTATTTTATGTATTTACTTTTTAATTTTTAGGTGAAAAGTGGTTTCACCGGCGTAAAATGCTTACTCCAGCATTTCATTTTAATATTTTAAAAAAATATGTAGAAGTTATGAGCGAACACAGTGAAAAAATGGTAGAATCATTGAAAAGTTCAAACAAATCTGTTACAGTTAATTTAATTCCATTTTTTAATCAACATACATTAAATGTTATTTGTGGCAAGTATTAAAATAAAATGTTACTTTGAAAAGTTTTAACATTCATTTAGAAATGATAACAAGTTTTTTTTCAAAAATTGTTATTAATTATAATTTTGTTGTAGAAACTGCAATGGGAACATCTTTACACGATACTGATGGAAAAACTACTACAAAGTACAGAAAAGCTGTTTACTTTATAGGTGAAATAGCAATATTTAGGTAATAATTTACTTTCTTAAACCAACAAACAAAAATATGAATAAAAAATGTTATTGTCAAAAGTTTAATTTTTTTCACTTTTTACTCAAATAAACATAATATAAATTTAAACCAAATGTCTCAGATTCATTCACATATGGTTAATTAACAACTTTTTCTTCAACTACTTTACTTTAACGGGTTGGAAGCACATGAAAACTGTCAAATTCTTGCATAAATTTTCAACAAAAGTGAGTTTTGTTCTATGCAGTTGTTAGCAATTATTTTTTAAAATCTATTGAAATAATTCATTAATGTCATACACCTGCTAGATTATAAAAGAGCGGAAGGAATATCATCTACAAACTAATGGAAAATATTTAAAAGATCTCAAAGAACCATCAGGGTGCGAAGAGAAAAATAAGAGTGACTTAAAAAGTTAGTAATTAACTCGCAATGAAAATTGAACATTGAAGAAAATTATTTTAGATGTACACTATTTTAATTGAAAATAAAATTTGTGTTGATCGAATTCGTGTGATAAGATTCAATGCCACAAGTATGGTATTAAAAAGGCCATTAGGGACGGAAGGGAATTAGAAATAAATTTAAAGTAAACTCTTAATGGACACAAATGCAATTTTATTTTAAATTGCTGACGTTTCGAATTATAAAATAATCTTTTATCAAAGCTTATGACTCATCTTATTGCAATAAAAATTTATTAAAGTTAATAACTTGTCAACGTACACAAGTTTAAACGTCATAATTGAATTTTATCACATGATTTAAAATTTGTGGCATTTGAAATGTAATTTTCAATCAACACAGATTTTTGTACATAAAATATTTTAAATAATTTTAATTTTTTAGTACGAAAAAAACGAATGGCTATGCTTGATATTTTGATTTCCTCATATAGAGAAAATGAAATTGACGATAATGGTATAAGGGAAGAGGTTGACACATTTATTTTTGAGGTGATTGAATAACAAAATTAAGTAATTATTAACATGTTAAAAGCTCTTACCGTCAAAGTTCTAACGAACTTCTTGATAATTATTAATGATTAATAATAAAGTTATATTTTGTTCAGGGACACGATACCTCAGCTGCGGCTTTAACTTTCTTAATTCAGTTGCTGGCAGAACATAAAGATATACAAGTATAGACAACTATTCAAATTTTATTAATAAACTAAAAACTTATTTAAATACTTTAAAGTTGTATTGTTTTATACTAATATATTATTTATTGTTAAAACAACTTTGCTTTCAGGAAAAAGCAAGAATTGAAGTAAATGAAGTTTGGGAATCATGTGATGGTAAAATGGGTATACATGAGCTGAATAAAATGTCGTATATTGAAAGATGTCTCAAGGAGGCTTTACGACTTTATCCGAGTGTAGTTTTTGTATCACGTCACCTTCAGGAAGACATGGTTTTAAGTAAATATATATTATACTTTAAAAAAATAAAAAAATATTACAAATGTGTCTTACAAATTTAAAAAATTTCGTTTGTATAATT
>JABFPM010005973.1:0-10658 GCA_022817325.1 Idris sp. 1 HC-2018
TGTTTCAAAATAGCGTCAAAAAAGTTCCCAGGAGAATGCTTGTTTGTACAGTCATAGCTTGTTAATATATTTTAAGTTCATTAAATTGCAAGATCTTGGAATGATTGGAAAAGTTATAATAATGTAATTAAAATGCTGTTTATATAAAATGTAAATAAAATTTCTCTGATAATTAGCTTATAGCCAGTGTTTCCTTGCGAATGAGTGTTTGACGGTTGTTTCACAAGGATATGCAGTATCATCTTTACACTGATCATTTTTACCCCACAAGTTTGATAAATTATTTATAAAGTAATATGCAAAAAATGATTATTCTGCAGTGCTCACAATATTTATAAGGCTTTTAACTATATGAATCATCTAAAGAGTCCAGATTTTTATGTTATATTTAAATCTTGCAAGTAAATTAGTGACCCGTGTAAACAATTTCAGTCAGCCATATTGAGCTGCGGGTAACAAAAACTAGTTTTCAATATAATCCAATTATGTTTTAGCTTACATAACTTTAAATTTATTAATTCAAAGAATTCATTTAATATGACTACTAATCATTTTTGCCCCGCTTGACCCTACAGATAAGCTGAGAAACTATTAACTGACCCCATCTTCTCTATGTTTTTCTTTAGGATATGACTTCAATATAACATTACTCTTGATTTATACTTTTTTTCTTAATTAATTGCAACTAATTGTATCTGAATTATTTTCCGATGTTTTTGAAATAAATATAATTTTTTACATACCGCCTTTTTTATGATGTCCCTCTTTGGACCCGTGATGTTCATGATGATCCCCATGTTTCTCGTGATGTCCCCCTGAAAATATTAAATTTAAAAGTTTAACTTTCAATTTTTTTACACTTGGATTCAAACAAATTTACTGTATTTTTGCAATTCGTTATTTATTACTGTCCACTCTATTTCCTAACCACAAGGCCGATAAAAATTGAATTGGAGTTTTCATCAATTTTTACTGAGTTAGTGCAGAAAGTAAAGAACATGAAAAACTTCTCTACTTTAGAGTAAAATGGATCTAACATGTACATTGGGTCCATAATCTGTCCAACATATTAAAATTTCGCGAATTTAATTTATATTTGCAAAGGAAGCAACATCCCACGTGGAAATTTCGATCAATTGCCAACGTTGTCAAAGAAAATGGTCTTGGGTCAATATCAGAATACAATGTTGGTTAAACATCGAAATGAAACGGTTGATTTGTGTTGGTCCAACATAAATTTCTGATTAATTCAATATTGTGAACGATATTGTAAAGACATTGAATGAAAAAATTCCTGTAGCGTACTTTGTTTTATAACCTGGTGAACTTCAGGTTGAAATTTTTTTTATTATCATTTTATTTTGCATTGTACTTGTTTTTTTTATAATATTCATGTTTCATTGACTAATGCGCATGCGTCATTTAAAGTGTGTAACTTGCCTTAACGATCTGTAAAAAATCTTAAACAGATTATTGTTAGCCATAAGGCTGGTATGGCAGGAAGTGTACCCCTAGTGTCGGCATATAAAGCTGCGAGAAAGATCCTGAGAAAGGAAATCGCTCGCAGCAAACGTCGATGCTGAAACTTGGAGGATGAAGTCAACAACGATCCATGGGGAAGGGGCTATAAAATCGTGATGCGGAGGTTGGCACCAACTAAAGCACGTGGTGTGCACGATCCCGAAACCATGGATCGCATCGTAGACAATCTCTTTCCGACACCCGGGAAGAGAGTCAAATTCCCGCAGAAGCACTCAATGTAGTTGCGGCCTCCAAATCGGAGGTGCTACTACACATTTATAATGTATGTTTATTGACAGGCACCTTCGTTAAGCGCTGATAACGGCAACAACTCGTGCTTATTGACAAGGGCAAGGGTGACAACAATCAGCTTTCAGCATACCACCCACTAAGTATGCTGGGTACTGCCGGAAAACTACTTGAAAAGTTGATTCGTCCCAAGCTTCTTGAAGCAATTCGGGAAGCCGGGGGCCTATCACCCCTGCAGTATGGTTTTACGGCAAGAAAGTCAACGATCGACGCGGTAAAAGAGGTGACTAGAGCTGTGATGAGTACACAGTCTGGCAATCACTACTCGAGAAATGTTGTTATTTTAATGACACTCGATGTCAAAAACGCATTCAACTCGCTCAGGTGGGTGGATGTCTTCAGTTCCTTGGAGCACCGTTTTCATGTCCCGGAATACCTTTTGCGTATGATATGGGACTACCTGAGTGAGCGAGTCCTGATATACGACACCACAGAGGGTCCTAGAGAAAGACGCGTGACTGCAGGCGCAGCACAAGGCTTAAACTTGGGACCTGATCCGTGGAATGCAATGTACAACGGAATTCTCGAGCTGGAGATTCCAGCAGACCCAATGTCATCTGCATTTCTTGTTACATATGCATTGATTGAAACACTCTTCCCAATGTCTGTGTTGGGTGATGTAATTATGACAAAGGAGACAGTCAAATATCTGGGAATAACGCTCGACACTAAGTTGACATTCTTCTCACATATTGAGGCTGCCTTTATTAAAGCAGCGCGTGTGACGACTGTGTTGAGCAGATTGATGTCAAACATGTCTGGTGCGAGACAGAGTAAGAAAATCCGAGCTGATAGAAACAGAGATAGTCAAAAGAGTGGAAGGAGTATTATTTAGTTACATCATTTAGAAACCGGTGGCAGCTAGAAATGAGAAAACTATGCTATCAAAGCTTTGTTAAGAAACGTGAAATAAGGAATGGCAAACCTCAGATAAGAGAAAAAAAACACGTGTGTAATTTCCACTTAAGTCAGGGCTGTGAGTAAGATAACTCCTGATTTCTACATGACCCAAGCCGTAACGAGTCACATAAAGTGTGTTATTTACAGCAAAAGATTTAGGTCCATTGATAAAGATGCCTGTGGATGTGGGACCACTGTCACTTTGGAACCTTCTTTATTCCAATATCCCTAGTTTGAGCAGTACATGAAAAGAGTGCTCTAAATTGGAAACAAGTATGAAATTTCCATAGATGATAAAAAATCTTGTCTGCAAACGTGAAGCATTTCAAACCATCTCGGTCTTCTGTCGAACTGCTCATGTCACCGTATGACCAAACTAAGCCGACATAATGGTCTATCTGAAGACCGTATTCCCGTGGCAACTCATGAGTGCATGCTCTAGGCTGAGTGTTTTAAAAAAAGACATCCGGTTGAACACATAGCAAAGTGTCTTCTTGTGAGACCAATCTATGAAACATCTGGATTTTTTCAAGTCCCGAACATTGTATCTCCGCCAAGTAGTAACCCCTCTATCCAGCATGACATTAAATCGTATACCATTGATCGTACAACATATTTTTATTTTTATATAAATGGAATTTCGCAAAGAACAAATAGGTTTTGGTTTTTTGGCGAAATTCCATTTATACAAAAGTAAAAATTATATACCAACAAAATTAAATTCTTTAAAAATAAACAACTTATTTTTGGTCGCCATATTGAATCAGCCATTTTGAAAATATTATAATGCTCTAAAAATAAATTTTATGTAAATATTTTATAATGGCAAAAGTAATAAAATGACAGAAAAATGTCTGAAATCTATTTTTTGATTAATTTTTGGTTGCCATATTGAAAATTGTAAATTCTATCAAAATACAATAGAAATAAATTTTGCCCTAATTTTTATAATATTTAGCTATTTACACTTTACAATTAGAATTATATAAATGTTTGACTTCTACAATTTGTTTTCATTTTGAGGCACCATTTGTAATTGAAAAAAACTGATTTCAATTTTACGTATCTATTCTTATAACATTTTATGCACGTTTAGTTGAAAAATCTGTTGAGAATCTTCAATATTTCGACGAGAAAAAAAGCTTAATTTTACTTTTACTTTTTTTGTTTTTCTAGGTATAAGTCGCCATATTGAAAATTCACGCAGTCAAAAAAAGAGAGAGAAGACTGAAATCTACAAGATCATGTAGTTCATATGAAAAAATATTTAGTTACAGCAATAACAGTCAAGGTAAAAGTGGAACAAAAAATTAAAAAAAATTGGGCATTAATGGATTTAACTACAAACCTTTGTGTTCATCATCATAAAATTTATGCTCTTTATGGTATTCGTCTTTGTGAGCCTTCTTGTGATAGCCATGTGTTTTTTCACCTGTTAAATAATAAATATAAATTAAACCCAAAATAAATCATTAAATATTTCATAAAGTAATCATAGTGAGTTCCAACCAATTGCAACCCAAAATTGTTTACACATTCGGTTTTAAACGTATTTTTTTGATCGCCAAATTGAGTCCTCATTTGCAAATTTGTCTAATTAACTCGATTTTCATTTTTAACAAAAATGTTGTTATTATTATTTTGGATCTGGTAATAGAAAAAATCTAACAACTACTCTTGAAAAAAACATGCGTCTTGCATGTGTGTAGTACGCGCGTAACATGCTGTACACATATTTGACACGTATGTAACATGTATATTAGCGTATTATATATATAAATATATATAAACTGCGTGACTTTCACACATGTGTGACACACATGCAACACATATAAAACATGCGTGCAACATGCATGGATCAGGAAATTGTCTGATTTTCCCCTGATTTGTTCTAGTCCGATAATCAAAGAAAATTTTCATAGTATATTATACTGACTTCTTTATATTATACTTTGAATAACTTTCATAGTAAAATCAGATAAAATTTATTCTATTATACTATTAGTTTCGTACGATTATACTGCAATGATTATTCACCGTATTTCCCTAGGACTCTCACGAGATTATCCTGTGTTAATCATGCTAAAAATCAATTAGTATTTCAAGCATCGATAAATAACTCTGCGTATGCGTGGTTTAGTTTTATTGTTGTTATTATTACATAGAAAAAGATTATTTGCAAAAAAAGTTATAAACTTTTAATCATTAGTAATTATTTCAAAATTATAACTAAGTACATTAATTATATAATAACCATAAAATCATTTCAATAACATTTTTACATTAAATAAATAAAATAATAATTAGTGTGTAAATAATAATAATAATTGTTTAAACATATTTTAACAACTATTATTCACTTTGCGCATGCGTAAATATTATACAGTCATTAAAAACGTCATCAAAAGTCTTACCAAGAGCTATCACGGCATAACCCCGTGAGTACTTCTGTGATTATACGATAAAATCTCTTGTCTTTTATTCTTTTTTCTCTACATATAGATTATGTTATTTTCAGATGAATTTCAGGCGATTATAAGTCAAGTCACATCTAATTTTTTTATACAATTTATTTATTTTAGTATACTATGAAGTTTCATAGGATAAAACTATAATTTCCTGCTACGTATGTATGTTAATTGCTTTTTTTGCACGCATGTTTGACATACGTGTCACAGCATTCATAGGTGTAAAATAGTAAAAAGCTTAAATTATGTAACTTACATGTTACATATATGTAAATACTTCAGTAAATACTTGAATGTCTTTGACATGCATGTTACATGTAAGTTAAACAAATGTAAGTACTCAAATAGAAAACTTACACACATATAGCATGCATGTTAAAGACATTTGAGTAATAACCAGTGCCGGATTTACCAGGAAGCAAAGGAAGCATATGCTTGGGGCCCCGCTTCAGCAGGGGCCCCCAAAAATATTTTTAACAAAATGAAAAAAAATTGAAAAAATAAAATGTTTAAAATGTTTTGCACCAATTTATATCTTTATCTAAACAAGCCGTCATTCTAAAAGCATCATCGTTGCTTACATACAAAGTATTAGGTAATTCTGGCGCATCTTAGATTTCAATAACACAAAAAAAACCAGTCAAATTCAATTTTAAACAGGTTTGTTCAAAAGTATTTAAATTAATTAAAAAGGAGGACTATTATTTTCTATTGACGCTAAATAACCTCAAAGACTTAAAACCTAAAACATGTAATCATTATAAATTTTTTTTTGTTATGATTTTTGTTTAGCTTCATGCACAAAAAATTATGAAGAGATCGTACGAAAGTGGTTACCAAAAAAGGAAGAGAAAAATTGTTGCTAAAGAATCGATCAATAAGATTCCAAAAATAACACAATTTTTCAAAAACGAATTTGATGCTTCGTCTTTAGATGAAAATCAATTCGGTCAAGAAAATGTGCCAAGGACTAGCGTAAATTCGCGTGATGTGAGTGAGTCGACAGATTAGATGAAAATTTTTAGCAAGTTTGGGATGATTTAGTGGACGTCTAAAGATCTGCAGACGATCTTTTTAACCGTTGTGATGACGCTAGTGTATGGCATAATCTGTCAAACATTGACATCGAATATTGGATTCGTAAAGGTCCAAGTGATTGTTAAAATTCCTGCGGGCTATTCGACAAGTCCAGGAGAACTTTCAATGAGACCGCAAGACACTGCACGGAGAATATTTTTTATGGGACAAAAATCAACGGGGAACGTTACTCGAGAGAATGGTTGCTTTACTTTCCACACACGGGCAGCCAAAAACATCGAGATGCTCAATTGACGTTTTTACTTAGACAACGACAGTTAAATATTTCATGTAATCTTAGCGAACAAATTGACAAGGAGCTGGAATATTGGGTACAAGTACTTAAACGCGTTCTTGCAGTTATCCGAACGATTGCACAGCAAAGTATAACTTTTCGAGGGACAAATGAGAAGTTCGAAAAATCAAACTGCGGCAATTTTATTAGTTTATTAGAACTCGTGGTTCAATTTGATCCTTTTTAGAAAAATCATATCGATAAGTATGGCAGTGGACACACGACCGAAAATCGATTTTCGAATATACAATTGCTGCAGGATACTATAGTGTTTCGGTTGACTCCACGTCAGATGTGTCTCATATTGATCAATTAATTTTCATTGTGCGTTCTGTCTGTTCTAAAATTGGTTTATCAATAGAAAGGTTTTTGACGTTTCTTGAGATAGAGAATCATACCGCAAAGTATTTAGCGAGAACTATAGACTATTTAGTATCCAACAGGCTCGATTTCAATTTGTGTAGAGGACAGTCGTATGACAACGCGTCCAATATTACGGGTATATATAATGGTGTGCAGCAAGCTCTTTTAGAAGAAAACCCTTTTGCGAGTTTTGTCCGGTGTTCCGCACATTCATTGAATTTAGTTGGACAAGCGTCCGTTGCGGCATGTTTAGAAGCAGTAAATTTTTTTAGCACAATTCAAGGTATTTACGCGTTTTTCGTAGCTTCGACGAAACGGTGGGTCTTACTTGAGAAGTGTTTAGGTCCAAGTGCTGTAACCGTGAAGAAATTATCAACAACTCGTTGGAATGCGCATTCAAAAGCAGTATATGCCGTCTCGACGAATTATCATAAAATAGCTGATACGTAACCAAGCATCAAGTTTGTTGAAAAACATTGAATCACTTGAATTTGTTTTCATGGTGATTTTTTGGGAATTAGTTTTGCACGAATTTGAAAAAGTATCAGCTACTTTACAAAATCCTACGATTTCTCTCGAAACATGCGCGAATTTGTACACTACGCTAATTTCTTTTGTAGATAAATTTCGTCAGAATTTTTTTGTTATCGAGGCAGCAGAGAAGGTATTCGTTTCTGGCGCTGACTATAAGTAAAGCACGCGAAGAACGAGACGACGAAACATTCAATGTAACGACGGTCCTGCTCTTGATGCTTTGGAAATTTTGTCGCCAAGTGATTCGTTTCAGATAAAATCATTTCTTCTGATGATTCATTGTTTGTCAACCAACTTGAAACAACGTGCTACAGCGTACACAGATATCGCGAGTAAATGTTCATTTCTCGTTAATTTAAATGTGTCGACTGATGATATTACAAAAAGTGTAGAAAGACTGATCGAAGATTATCCGAACGATGTTAATATGAACATTGTGACTGAAATTGAACATTTTCACGTATATGTAAGACAGGTATACGGAAACGAGCCCCGTAAAACATTGGTTGAATTGTACGAAATAATTTTCAATGATAAATTGTTTTCGGCATTTCCAAATGTTGAATGTCTTCTTAGACTTTTCTTAATGCTGCCGATAAGTAATATTTCAGGAGAAAGATCGTTTAGCGCATTGAAACGAGTCAAAAATTGTTTACGTTGATCGATAAAGCAAGAAAAAGTAAGTGATTTGAGCTTACTTTTCATCGAAAAGGAGAAGCTCCAAAAACTTGACTTTGATGATATCATTCATCAATTTGCAAAAGAAAAAAGTCGAAAAAATTTGTAATTTATTGAAATCATTATTAATATATAATATATTTCTCCAAAAAATACCTAAAAGTTTTTTTATTACTTAAAAATATAGGAGGGGTGAAATTTGACAAAATCGGCCCCCAAAATTTGAGCTTGCTTGGGGCCCCATAAAAGGTAAATCCGGCACTGCTTCATACTTAAATATTATTCTGAACAGAATTACGTTTGGGATTTTTAAAATTCTACTAATTTACGCGGACCTCTGCGGACATTCTTTGAAATACAGTTTAATAATTTTTGTAGCTTAGCTAACTTAAATAAGGTAATAGACTTAGACTTCTGATTGATAAATCAATTTCATATGCCGTATATATACTAGGAATTTTGATATTTAATGTGAATAAAATTTAAAAAAATTTAGATTTTGGAAGAATTGGAATTTTTGCTACCAAATATTGTTTTTAGAAATCGGATAGTCTAATTTTTGAGCGATTTTTAATTTAGAAGAACTAAGCTACGCTCTTTTAATTTCTATTTAAAGTAGTTTTTAATTTTTATTTATAAGATTTTTACCAATGCAGTGTCTCCCATCTGGAGCTAAAATGTATCCGTAGGGGCATAAACACTTGAAAGAGCCTGGAATGTTGTGACATCTAAATGCGCATTGATTACCCAGTTCCAAACATTCGTTAACGTCTTCGCAAATTTGATTGGCTCCAGGAGCGAAGCCGTCATTGCAGAAACATTCAAAGCCACCTTTAAGGTTTGTGCAAGTGCCATTTCCACAGATGTTGGGGTTCATGGCACATTCATTTTGGTCAATGCAACTGGTTCCCGTACTGTCCAGGATATACCCAGAAGGACACTCGCAACGGAAAGATCCATCTGTGTTGATGCAATCTCCTCCAGCACACACATTAGTCATAAACAGACATTCGTTCAGATCTACACCAGTATCGTCTCGACCTGGACCTTCTGGACACAGTTTCTTAAACTCCTCTGGAAAATTATTAAAAAGTAGTTGACATCCTTTACTAAGTAGTTTAAAATTAAATAGTTTGTATAATAAGTTTACCACTTCCTTCGAAAGGACACTTGGTACATTGTTTGCCCCAAGCTTTACCCATGGTACAACAACAGTGCTTTTTTGTCAAATTTCCTATTCTTATTGCACTACATCTACCATACTTATACTCATCATAGCAGCTGTCTTCTCTCACATCTATACATTTCAAAACATTCGGTTTATCACTCAATCTGTAACCTATTGGACATTCACAGATGACCCCACCATCAGTATTGATGCAACGACCATTTTCACAAATTTCCCTGCTTTCTTCGCATTCATCGATATCTGAAAAGATTCAAATTGGTAGATAGAAACTTTAGAAAAAAGATAGTAAGTTGTTACTTACCAACACACTCTTTCTTCGTACGATCCAGTTCAAATCCTGGAGGACAAGAACACATGTAGGATCCCATCAGGTTCTGGCATTTGCCTGGCATTGGACACAGACCCGCTATCTAAAGCAAAGCCAAAAAATTTTACTTATACAATAAACGAAAATTGATTATTAGTTTCAAATACCTCGCGACATTCGTCAATGTCTCGACAATGTTGACCATCTTGGGCCAGAACGTATCCATCTGCGCATTCGCAGTAAAATGAACCAATTGTGTTTCGACATCTACCGTTTCGACACAGAAAAGGCATCACTCTACACTCGTCAACATCTAAAATTTAGCGAGTTAATTGCTGCATGGATTAGTTAATCCTGATTTTATTTCTCTATATCTTACCTATACAGTCATTACTTAAGCTGAGCTTAAAACCATCGTAACATTCGCACTTGTAGGAACCCAAAGTATTGACACAAGTTCCATTGTTGCAGACATTGGAATGTCTCTGACATTCGTCAATATCCACGCAAGCGTCACGATTTCTGGTCAGAGCGAAACCAGGATGACAAACACACTGGAAGCTACCTTGGAAATTGTTGCAGACACCATTTGCGCATAGGCCAGTTCTTTCGTAACATTCATCTACATCTATACAGTCTCGTTTATTTGGACTAAGGATGTAACCTGGAGGACAAACGCACTCAAAGTATCCTTGTCTGTTGATGCACTGAGCATTTCCAGAACAGGGACTAGGAATCTGCTGACATTCATTTTGGTCTATGCACTGATGAGAATCTTCGTCATAAAAGTATCCCATGTCACAGCGACATTCAAAACTTCCAGGTGTGTTTATGCAACGACCGTGAGTGCACATTGTTGGCATCAAAGCACACTCGTCGATTTCTTCTGAATGGTTCGTAATGGGATTCATAATCTGACCTGGAACCATCCCACAGAGGACTTCGTGCTCACCTAAAATTTATTCAATAAGTTTATCAGATAAATAATTTATAAAGACTTTTTAAAAATATAACAAA
>JABFPM010005974.1:0-10656 GCA_022817325.1 Idris sp. 1 HC-2018
GAGTCTCAGGGAGAAGATTTGTTGTCTCCAACCATGCAATCAACCTGTTATAAATGACTTTGGTGAACAATTTTGTGATGCAGTTTATCAGGGCGATGCTTCTGTAATTGAGGGGGTCATTTCGATCCCCTTTTTTAAATAACATCGACATAAGGATTTTTGATATCAAGTCTGAACCAGCAGCTTTTCCCGTTTTCAAAGAGCGTATAGCAGAGCAGATTTCGTTGAGACTGATTTCACGGTCAAGGATTGGGTCTGACACCCCAAAAAATATAGAATTGTCGATGATTCTGGGTGGATAAATATCAGAAAAGAAATGAAACCAAGTCTGGGCTGATAGTGGCGAAATGTTAAAATTTTTTCGGAACGAGCAAAGTTGATGACAGACCAAAAGTCGGAGGGGTTTTTGACGTCACCAAATTTCAATTTGATTTCATCATAAAATTTTTTCTTTTTTGAAATAACAAGACATACTCTGCTCTAGATTCGTCACTAAAACCGTTTTTCCCAAGGAGTTTAAGTTTTGATCTAATGGAAGCTTTGCCGGCCTTACACTCGTGATCAAACCAGCCATTTCTCTTTGATTTATTAGTTGCACCCACGTATTTGAGCATCTGTGAGGAGTCAGCTGCTTCAAACACTGCAGAATGAAAATTTTCATAGATGCTGACCGTGGTAGCTCCATCAAAGTTGAAAACAATTTTGGGTGAGTACAACATATTTTGTCCAAACAGTTCTGCATTATTCGGTTCCCAAATTAGTTTGGGCTTACGGGTCAAAGTAGTCGGAAGTTGGGAGCCACTGGTATCTTCGGCTTGATCTACAAACAGTTTCATCATAACTGGGAGATGGTCAAAGGGGTTAGCAGGTAATAATACCTCAAAATCTTTGACAAAACTAATGTGTGGAATGTCCACCCAGAAGTGGTCGATGACGCTGCCACCATTTTTACTCAGATATGTGAAATGACCCAAGGGATCACTGATAGACCGGCCGTTCAGGACTATAAAGTCGTTTTCCTCCATGAATTTCAGGAGTGCGATACCTCTCGTATTTGTAGTAGCGTTGAGAGAAGAGCGGCATTCACTAAAAGAAGACCCAGTTATCATCTCGGATGGGACTGAGTTTTCTGCTCCGATCCTGCAGTTAAAGTCTCCGCCCAAAATAAACATGCTTCCCAGATATCTGCTTTTCAAATCATCCAACAAATTCTGCAGCGATTCTAGAAAAAATTTTATATTGTAATTAAAGTTGAAATAAATGCAACCCACAATTGCGTCAATTCCACACATTCTCGTTTTGATAAAAATCCAACAGTTGCAGCAGTCAAGAATAACCGAGTCTCGTGATTTAATCGTAGAAAATAAAATACCACCGCTCGCCTTCCCCTGGGATTTGTCTTTGGACGCGTTTGACCATGTATTATTACGTTCACGTAAAAAGGCGGGGAGATTGTGAGGTGGTTGGGATAGCCACGTCTCAGTTATTCCCAAAAAGTCTGCATTCAAAAACTCATCGCCGAGTGATACGTTTTTGAATCCGTTTGCATTCCAAAACAATACCGTCAAGCACCCCCGATTTAATCGTTTTTTGACTTAGCAGCTAAAGTTTCCGCCTGTGAAGCAGGAACGGACACGTTATCAGAAGTTATATTTGACGTTGGAGCTTGGACCAGAGATTTAGAAACATCGTCCCAGATCATAAAAATGTTATTTACAACAAGACCGTTTGATTTCACAAAAACATTATTACCTTTGCTCTTTTCGATTCTGGCAAGTTTACGTAAAAAGGCTTTTGATTTTCTCTCAGAACTTGACAAATTGTGTTCAATAAAAAAGGCAGTATCTTTCAAAATTACCCTTTTTGATGACATGATTTGATTTTTTGAGGCTGCGTTAGATAAGCTCGCCAGAATAGTAGAGCTTTTTCCAAGTTTGCGAGTATGAACAACAGCACCCGAGACATTAAAATAATTAAACAAAAAATTATCAACTACCCGCTTCACATCTTCATCTTGCGTGGTTAAACCCTTTATAATAATATCCAATGATCGTCTTTCTCTTTCCAATCTAGAGAGAATATTTTCACATTGTTTAATTTTAGCATCGAATTCAATGCTTGGTGGAATGGCAACAGATTTTACATTGTTTTCAAGACTGAGCAGACGTATTTCAATTTCCTCAAAGAGTTTACTTGCATTACATTGAGGCAATATTTCCTCCAGGGCTTTCAATTTGCTATCTAAAATAAAAACGTCCTGCTTTGTTTTCTCCAGATCATCTCTGAACAGCTTAATTTCGTCCGACAGCAATTTGTTGTTTTGGCTAACCTCTTTTTCGAGAGTGGATAAGTTTTGAGCATTTTCTTCTCGCATTTCGGTCAGTAGTCTTGTGATAGAATCGAGCATCTCTTTACTCCAGCGGGGCATATCAGTGACAGTAAAAGTTCCGCTGATAGCTTCCTCATCGAAACCGCAGTCGGTTGCCGGGCGTTTCAAACGAGGTGTAAAAGACAACATTTTGTTTTGTTAATCAGTACGGGCGTTTTCGTCAGATTCACGTTGTGAGAAGGCGTTTCTTTGTGTATCCGGCATAGTGAATTCGTTCAGCGCTTCGATTGGTGGACTGAATCAAGATTTGAGGGGAAACGAGGCGAGTTGGTAAGCCTGTCAGTGGGATTCAATGTCCAGGAAAAAATAAATAGTTCCGGTACAGTGATGGGTCAAGTTCCTGAGAGGCCCTGTGCCAAGCCAAACTCCACAGGGATGTCGTCCCGGAGGTCTGTTTCCTTGGGGATGGAGCCGAAAGAGCTCCAATACCCACTATCCGGCTTACCTCAGGAAGTTTTGCAGTTTTTCTGGATTTTCTGACTCGTGGAAAGCCCTTTCTCGGAGCAAAAAGAAATTCGGAAACAATTGAGGTTAGAATCCAATGTGTAGATTGAGAACAGAAAATATCGTGTTTAGTGCACAAATTGACATTCAGCTTTACAAAAAGAGTGCAACCCCTGCACTTTATCTATAAAAACAGAAGCTCCAACCACATGTATTAGCGAAATTCATGGAATTCAAGTAGAAACATGGGATAAATCAAAACAGAAGTTTCCTACTTACAGTGCCAGGGGCGTATCGAGCATGATTAGTCATAAATTTTGCATTGTAACAGAAAATTTTTGAAAAAAGTCATTAAATCTTACCACAATCCTTCAGTCCTGCTTCGGACAGAACTTGCATTTCTGACTAGATATATGTTGTTTTCACAATAAATCATAGTGCCTTCTGTAAGGTTTGCTTGTAGTCTCTGCAGTGTATATTCGAATCTAATTTTAACAGTTATTTTATCAGTAAAAAATCGAGATGTGTGGTGATATCACTTTAATAAACTTGTAGATGCGCAAATTTTGAATTTGTCTGACACAAGTGGAAGGTGATGCCACTGTGTCCATTGGTAAAAACTGTTGTCTGCTATTAAAAACTGAAGCCGTAACTGAAACAATTGAGCTATTTGAGCCAAGGATTGCTGCTGACATCTACTGGGTCAATTAAGACTTCCAGGCCAAGGGTGTTGCTGCCATCCACTGAAACAATTCAACTATACAGGCGAATCGCTGCTATTGCTGACTTTAAGGCCAAATAGTCAAAAGGCTTAAATCATAAATACATTTCATTTATCTTGATTCGCTAATCATAATTTATTTATTGCAAATCATAACATTATTGAGGGGTTAATTTGTTAAATGGATTTCAAAATGTTCAATGCTGAAAGAATTCATCATATTTTGCATAAAAGAATATTTCTTGAAGATCAAATCACGTCATTAACAAACTTCGTCAACGCGAATCGTTTGAGTAACACCAACCAGAGGGCGCGAAAAGACAATTCACGCGCAGTCGTGACAAAAAATAGTATATGACATTAATATAAAAATTGATTCACTTGCGTCCAGTAAAGCAATATCCTTCTCCAGTAGTGTTGTTTTGATTGATTCTGAGAATGCATGAAGCAACGGATTACAGAATAGCGGTCTAAGCTCTAAGTCATCATTCAAACGGCACTTTGCATTACCCCCACAAAGTTACCAAACATTGACAGGAGTTATGAAGATTGGTTAAGATTTTTCATCACGATTAACAAACAAGAAGTTTTCGATGAACTGACAAAATTACAATATTTACGAGCTGCCGACACTGGTGCCCGAACGAAAAAAAATTTCATTAAAAATTGATCGAAATTTGATATGAGAGAGTTATCGATCAAATTTTTATTGAATTCAAAAAAATTGTTTTTGCATAAAAAATTGATCAAAATTTGATGGGAATGGATATAATTTGAATTTGAATTTTTGAGTAAGTATGTACTTTTTACTCAAAATTTTTCGATCAAAAATTGATCAAATTTTGATTTTGATGATAATTTAATCAAAATAAATCCTAATTTTTTAACACTTGAGAGTAGATTTCGATCGAAATTTGATACAAAAATGATTAAATTTGATATAATTCTGCTTGAATCAAATGTTTAATTCTTGATCAATTTTTTATGCAAAAAACAATTTTTTTGAATTTGATAAAAATTTGAATAACTCTCTCATATTAAATTTCGATCAATTTTTGATGAAATTTTTTTCGTCAAAAAGCCTTTAAGAAACTAAGCATGTTACCATTAGACGAAGTAAACTACTCGAAATAATAGAATCTTTTAGTTATTTTATATGAAAACAAAAGATTTTTAATCGTACGTTATTTACAGTTATTGATGAACGTTTGGTGGTTAATAAAACTCGATAAAAAATAAAGCAAAAAAAGAAAGGATCGTTGACGTTTAAATATTCAATAATCTAAAAACAAATAACAATAAAAAGCAATTTTAAATTATCAAAATAAAACATATTTAAGGTGTAATTTATTTTTTTCAAAAGCAAATTTTCTTTACACTGATTCAATAAATAATAAGATACCATAATTTCACAATCAAGGCTTTTGTTCACTGAAGCTAGTATTTCTCTTATACTAATGTTGCAAATACCATATCCTTTAAAAAACCGTTATAATAAAAACCATTCGCATGATTAACATAGGCCAAAAACTGATGTGTAAAGTTGTGAAGTTGGTACAACTTAGTTTTTATGTTTACAAAAGTAACGACATCTATCAATTTCGCGCTTAAATTTGAAAATTATAAATGTTTTAATGATATTTAACATTTTTATTTATGAAAAAAAATCAATGAAAATTGAAAAATATATGAATAAAAAAAATAATGTTAAGAATTAATGTTAAGATTGGGTCTCGGGGATAAAATTAGTGCAGATTATGACAAATAGACTTTTTCATATTGTAATTCCACGAACTTCATCTAAAGCCTTGTTTAATTCCGAAATGAAAACTAGCCTTGCTTCAACTTCTTTGCACCCGAAATAATTGATTCAGTTTTCACTGAAGTAGATTTGGAATGTTTTAACTTTCAAATTGAAGAGAATTTCCATGGATCTGAAATTATAGTTGTAATGAACAAGAATCTACTAGTGAAGAGGACGAGAGCAAACAGTGTAACACTTGCGGAAAACCAGAAGTTGAAAATATTGAATATGCCAAGTGTTCAGTTTTCATTCATAAAGATTGCTGTAAAGAAACTGGAGAAAAATGCATATGTTCATTATATAATCGTAATGAAGAAGCAGTGATTACACAAAAATTGCAGCTATTTTGCAAAAACTGGCTCAGAAAATGTTGCAACAATCCAAAAAAAAATCATCATCCAGTTAAAATTGGCGGTTATGTGTTAGTGCTTATTCTGAAAGTAGATAGAGGTTGCACTAACCTAAGTTATTTAGTATGAATAGTAATTGATAGCAAAGATGATGAATTTCATAAGATTGTTTTTCGTGGCGGTATTAAGAACCAGCCATTTGTAAATAAACATATGGAATCTGTAGTTTTTTTCATGTAGAACAATTTTCTTCATAAGCACGAAGTTCAAAATATTCGTCTTACCCATGTTCATTGGGATTTATGTTGTGGTATTCGTAAATAAATGATTTTGTTACATTGTTTCAATTGTTGAGCATTGCAAAATTAATTTTACTTATAAATAAATCAATAATCATTAAAATGAAACTTACAAATACAGATTTCATATATGTGTACAAATATAATGATTGCTGTTGTTAACACTAGAACCGCCAAACTTAGCTGACCCCCTAGAACCGCCAAAGCGTCATTTTTGTCCCCTTCAATTTTTGTTGGTTTTGAGGTGGAAATTAACGAGTTAAATGATATATTATTTTTATTATTGGTGTATTTATCAATAAATAATACATTTTGAGTTTTTTTCACATATATTAATTATTTTTTTTGCGATTTTTACTAATGAAAACTAAAATAAGTAACTACTTTAATGACTGATCAATACTTAATTATTATAAAACTTACAAGAAACTCTAAAATATAAGACGAATAATATTTTATAAATATTATAATAAAATGTCTGTCAGTTTCTTATAATTATCAAGCGTTAGAAGCGCATTTAACACATACGACAACTTCACGTATTTTTTCTGTGCACTTTTTGCATGTAACCTTGTTCCAAACTGAGCATAAATGACTACTACGATTTTTTTTGCAAGACTCTTTCACTTGACAATTTCGGCGATTCGATAATTTGCTGTGTTGTACCTCGTCATCTAGTTCTTCGTCAACTTCTTTCTTCTTATTTACTGCTCTTGTCTTGGAATAATCTTGTACCAATTCTTCAGCCAATTGTAATAAGAAGTTTCTGCGAGAAATATTGCATCCTGTCGTTTCTTTATATAAAATCCATGCATTGATTCTAGCAATGTCAAGGATATTATAAAATGTATGGACTGGCCATCTTCGAGAAGCTGCTTTTACAGAGTATTTTCGGCACATTTGATCGACAATGTCTACACCATATTTAGTTTCATTATAAAACTGCACTGTCTCAGGTTTTTTCTTTTCTTCTGAACTGATGTAAACATTCTGATGCATGGTACTCATAAGAATAACATTTTTTTTCGTTTTGCCTTGATAAACTGTAAGTGTAGTTTTGTCATTTTTCAACAAAGTAGTTGAGTACAATCTTTCACGTGCTTTTTTAATTTCTTCAGGTATTTCCTTACGAGCTCGGTTCACAGTTCCAACTATACTTGTTCCTTTCCGTGCTAAAACTTTTGACAGTTCAAGAGAAGTGAAAAAATTGTCACAAGTGACGTTTTTACCCTTATTCATGTACGGCTCCATCAATTTTAAAACAACGTAGTCTCCAAGTCGTTGATCAGTAGGTCGAAAATCATCCTTTCCAAGATAAGGAAAGCCATTTATTACATACTTAGACTCGTTGTCAACAGCTAGCCAAAATTTCTGACCGTACTTATCAGGTTTTGATATTATAAATTGAATAAATCCACATCTAGTTTTAATTGGAAAAAGCTGTTCGTCAACAGCAATAAAAGGTCCTGGTTTGTAACAGCTTTGAGAGTTTTCAATAAATCTGTTCCACACAAATGATATAAGTGCAAATTTGTCTGTTTGTAAGCGTATTGAACGAGAACTTTTCTCGTCGAATCGAAGATACCTCATGATTTCTCGAAAACGATTGCGAGCCATCGATTGTTTACAAAATGTCAAGCCCCATTTATCCGACCACATCGATTCTAAATCAAATCCACTGGATCCAACTGCGGCCCGAGCGTATATTATTCCTATAAATGCATTTAACTCTTCAACAGAAACAAACCAATCGTCATTGTTCAGTTGTCTCTTCGCTTCGTCATTAGTGCATTTCTGAATATGTCCTAGAATGTGCTTATCAATAATTAACAGCCATGCACTGGATACTTTGTCAGTTTCGATATGTCGTTTAGCATAAGACGTCGGTCCAGGTATTTCTTTAAGAACATTTTGTTGTCCCTGTCTCCCGGCAGAATGTTGTCCAGAATCTATCACAGTCCACTCGGTTGTATCCGAAACAGTCAAAACACTTTCAGCTTTTAGATCAGCAAGCGAAATATTTATAGTTCGAGTAGAATTTTCTCGGCTAGTTCCTCCCCGACTTCTTCCATGAGTTCTTCCACGACTTCTTTTACGAACACTTCCCTGACCTCGTCCACGTGTTGATTCCACAGTTGCTGGCATAATTTCTGCATCTGTTAAAATTTTTTTTTATAAATGAATGAACGAACAAATTTTTTTCAAACAAATAAAATATTCGAAAAAATGTAAAATTTTATAAACAAACTTCTATGAAAAAAGTAATAAGCAATTTTACTCATGTTATGTAGTGTTTTGTAAAATGAAAATTGTATTTTATAATAAAATACCTTCATTTTCGCTGTCACTTATTTCTTCAAAAGAGCTGTCTGATGGAGGGACACAAAATTCAGTCTCTGATTCATCACTTGAATCAGTTTCCATTTCTGATTCTTCTGGAGCCCAATTTTCCACAGATTCAACATGTTTTTTATTATTTCTCGTATTATATTTGCGCGACATAACGAAACCTCAAGAATAAAAGTTGATGAAACAATGACGAGTAACGAACAAATGGCGAGCACGCTGTGGCGAATCGCAACTTGTGTTTTGGCGCACGCGCCACAACGAGTATCGACTCATGTTTTAACAAGTTGCCCTCCGTATTGTTTGGCAAATAAAACAATCTCTTGATTATTAATTTGAACTGTTCAAAATTTTGTATTTTATGAAGACAACGTAATGGGAATAGTGTATAAAATTTACGCAAATTTTATACATAATTTCACTTAGTTTTCAATGAAATTTTACTTAGCATTGAAAATAATTTATTTTGTAGAAAAACAGCTTAGTTTATTAATAATCAAATATTTCTTATCATAAAGAAATATTTGTTAGTCAATATAATTTTATTTTTATGAGTAATATACATTATTTATCATAAACGACAAAAATGACGCTTTGGCGGTTCTAGGTAAAAGATATTATGAAACCGAAATAAAAAAAGATTAATTAATGAAACTTTGTAGAAATAATCTTCTATACAATTTATTAAAAGTCAGAAGATTTCAAAAAGCTAACTTAAAAATTGTGTTAGTGAGAGCGATTTGAAAATTGAAAAGCGACAAAAATGACGCCTCGGCGGTTCTAGTGTTAACAGATAGATTCAATTTATTATCATACATGAGGGTCAAACAATTTCTGACTTGTAATAATCTTTCAATTATTTAAGTCTAAGTTTTTCACTAAAAGCATAGATGGAATTAATTTATTTTTGTTCTGAATGACCCATATGGGCCACATACGAATAAGTAACATTTAATACAAACAATGAGTATAATACGAATAATTGTAACATTTTTATTCAATAAAGATTAGTTTTCTACAAATATCACATTTATCGTTTATTGCCGATCTTGGTCTGAAAGGTAAAGAAGGAGTAGTTTTAAAAAGAGCTGGATCTGGTGCAAAAACAGGATGCAATTTTTTTGGTTTACTGGAAGGTATGTTTTGCATTCGGTGCAGCTACCTGTGCAACGTGTTGTGTGGACGATGGCATAAAAGGCATCTTATAGTCAAAGATTCGTTTATTGTTCATATTAAGTCAAATAACAGTGCAGTAAAATCCGTTATCTTGCTGGATCAAGGTTTCGAAGTAAACGCTGGTATGTATACAACTGGATTAAAAAATGGTCTTCAAATAGTAAATCTTAATCGCCATATGGTTATCAAATGCTGGACCAAAAGACAAACCAAAGATTGGTTAGAATATATTCAAGAAATAAAACATAGTGAAGGTAAGTTAAAGTTAAATATTCAGCCAATTAAGAAATTATCATAGGTTTTTGAAAGGAATAAGAAATTGTATATGGTTATTATTTTTGAACATTTTTATAGGAAAATCATTTATACAACGGAATCCTCACAAATCTTTCGTACCAGTTAGGCAATTAACTCCTGCTACATGGTTCGTGGATGGTGCTTCCTACATGTCAGCTGTAGCAGATGCAATGGAACATGCTAAGGAAGAAATTTTTATCGCTGACTGGTGGCTTTCTCCAGAAATATATTTAAAACGTCCTGTACTCGATGACAATGATTACTGGAGGCTTGATAGAATTTTAGAAAGAAAAGCGGTAATTTAAAATACTTGCACATTTATGTACAGCGTGAATTTTATATTTTTAAAGCAATTAATCTTTTAGTTGAATTGAGTTGTATTCATGAAAATGAAGGCAATATTGAAGAAAAATAAGATATATTATACAGGGTGAATAAAAAGTCCCGGAACGGTCGAATATCTCGAGAAATACACATCGGATCGAAAAAAGGAAAAATACGTGTCAAATATTTTTAAAAAATCTATCCAATGATACTAAACTCGACCCCCAACCCCTACCCTCTAGGGGTGGGGCGGGGGGCAACTTAAAAATCTTAAATGGGAACCCCCATTTTTTATTGCAGATTCGGATTCCTCAGAAAATTCTACATAAGATACACCTACTAAAAAAGTAGTTTTGGCCAAAAATGGCCTAGTTATTGACCATAATGAAATAGGTAAAAATAGCTGAAAATAAGAATATCTCCAAAAATAAACATCGGATCAAAAATCTAAAAATAGACGTGTCGAATATTTTTTCAATACCTATCCAATGACACCACTTACAACC
>JABFPM010005975.1:0-10656 GCA_022817325.1 Idris sp. 1 HC-2018
TTTAAATTTTATTAATAAATATTATTAATATTTTGCAATTTCTTTCCCGAAGATAAGAAAAGTATTTTGTAATATATATTTTCAGTTAACATTTTTGTACTTATCAATTAATTTTTGTTTTCTTATAAATATGTTTATGTATTTATTTATTAGTCTATTAATTTTATCTAAATTAATTATCATCACTTTTGGTTTATTTTTTCTCCTATATTAAAAGGGTTAGTTTATAAATGAAGAAAAAATTCTAATTTAGATTACAAACTATAAAATGCAATTTTATAGACCATGAAAATACCCATGAAATAAAAAAAGTTCGATTTTATTTAAATTTTATTTTAACAAAAGTTGATTAATTTCCTTTACAATTTTAAAAAATTTTAACAATTTTGAATTAGTGTCAAAATTCAAATATACCGCGAGTTTGTACAGTTTAGGTTAAGCATACAACTTCAAGCAATTGAATAAGAAATAGCACATAACAGATGCGCGCGCATTTCTGATGGCCGAAGACAATTTCAGAATGAGCTTTTCTTTTTGAGAATGGACTTTCAAGAAAATCAATTTCATGATAAAAAAACCTGGTAACTAAAAATGTTTTACAAATAATAATGTAGTTTAAAAAAAAGAAAGTAAAACTTTTATGTCATATATTTCTTTTGTTATTTCTCATAAAAAAATATCTTTTCACTTGATCTTGGTATCTTATGCGTAACAACACAAGGAATCAAAGTTGGACCGAAATCTCGAAGCATTAAGCGACGCATGCTCATTGCAAAACAAAATCACATTGTGCTCGAATTTAAATTGCTTTTTGTTGTGTTTCTTTCTTCGTTTATGGCTCGCTTGCCTTGTTTGCGCCACCCTAACGCTAAATGTCCTAGCATTTGCAATTGCATCAAGCGTCTTAAAAGTTTCTTTTCAGAAGCACAGCAAGAACAATGTTTCAATTCACGCATTTACACACATTTGTGCGGGTGTATCTGCGCTATTTTTTTTTCTCTCGACTTCACAGTAAAATCTTTTTGTCCGGCTATTCAAAATGTTAAGTCCAAGTTACGCATTTTAGCTATTATGTATTTTTTTTCTTTTCTTTCTACTTTTATTATTTTGTGAATATAATGATTTTTGTCTTCAACAGATAACAGTTTTTAAAAAACACGTCTTTTTAGATTTACATCTCACGTGACTCATTACTTTTGTTCTCAATTTCAATGACATAACTTTTCACTAATTATCTGAAAGTCAATGCAGAAATAAATTATGTATATACTTTTCAGGAGCGTGACTTAAATTTTTAAAACACATTTTCATTATTTCAATTGAACTGACTCGAAGTTTAATAATTAGAATAATTACTTAATTTAGTTAATATTATGCATGTGTCTTCAAAAATGTTCTTTTTTTAATTATTTACAATTTTATACGATAAACAGATTTGTTTTAATGTATTAATTTTGAATAATAAATCAATTATATCTACATTTGATTTAATTTTTAAATTGCTTTAAGTATCTACGTTATTTTTATTCAAATGTCAATTAGATTAATAAATTGCAATTTATTAAAATGAATTCAAGTGTTTCATTTAATTATTCAAAAATATTAACATTTTATACAGTAATACTGCAACATTTCTAATGAGTATTAATTGAATTTTAAGAAATTAATTATTCATAAAACAAAAATAAATGTAAAATATTGTTTAAATTAGGACAAAAGTAACGAAAAAAGTGGTCTGAAGACAAAATTGCAACCAACCACGAAGCCAAAGGTAATAATTGTTCGTTGACAGATGAACAAGAGTCTAATTGACATTGGACGAACAATTAAAGCTTCAACATGAGTGTGAGCTACGTTTCACAAGTGAAAATGAACGACAAAAAAGCGTGAAAAATCGACAAAAGTACTGAGCCGACATTGCAACAGACAAATACTCAACTCTAAACTCATTTTCTAACTTTTTTTCGAGAAAAGGAAAATAATATTAAAACGAAATGGAAAAAATGAAAAAATTATAATAGAAAATGTTTTTTCCAATATCATATAATTATTTCATGTAAAAAAAATTATTTGAAAGTACTCTGTGACTCAGAGTTATATTTTTAAAATACAATTTACTTTTTAATTTACACGAAATAAATTACAACTTTTGAGTCAACATAAAAATCACTTCTTTTTATATAAGTATATACAAATGCAATATATTATACATACGAAATGAAAAAAATATATGTACACAATTAACTTACCGCAATGCCTCATTTGATTTAAGTTTTTATTTTATTAATCATTATTTTGTGGTCACCCATTAAAATAATGACCACATTCTATGTTGCTTAACCTGTGATCTTTCTCAAACATTGCAGTAAATTTTAAGTAATTAACCGCATTACCAGCTTCTGTGTAATTTGTGTAAAAAATATTTAAGTAATGAAAAAGTATTTTTGACGACGATACGAGTAATAAAAATAAATAAATCAATTATTAAAAATAAAAATTATAAAATAAGAATATTTTTATTAAAAATAAAAATTATAAAATAAGAATATTTTTATTAAAAATAAATTATTTATTGAGTAAATTTGACGCCAAATTAGAAAAAAAGTACGAGTCAATATAAATTTGAAATTATAATTGACATGATCAAATTGCGGAAAATTTAACCCATATTTGTAAAGCATTTCATTTTGTGCCAAAAGCCAAACTCAATAATTTTTTTTATCAACGAAAGCTTTTATGTGGCTACAAAAATAACTTATTTGATCCAAACAAAGTGACGTTAAAGGAAGCAATCGTTCGAAAATTACTGTCAAATGGCAAAGGCCGTGAGCTTAAATGACAATGTCAAACGCTCTGAAACCTGAGATAACTCAGAACGTGCCAAGTCGATTCAGGGAAACGAAAATGTCACACCTTTTATGTAACGTCAAATATTGGCAACATCTTAGTTTAACTCAAGTATTTATTATCTTTTTGCCTAAAAATAATTTACCAATTGAATTTTTTTTAATCAAGAAAAATAACATTGTATATACTTAGCTTTCTATTTTTAACGATGGCATATAAGTTTTTAAGCATGATTCATAAGTAATTGAATTTTCAGTTACACGCTAAGAATTATTTTTCAACAATTTTGTCCACCAAAACAGATTTATCATTTTTAGAGTATTTCAGGAAAAATACAGAATTCGACAGGGCTCTTTAATAAATCGTCCAAGAGGATGCTAAAATATTTGCTTGTCGTGTTCGCACGCGGAAAACCAAGTTGGCGCTACGGATATAGATGAGCCGACAATGTTAAGCGCGAATAATCAGCCGACCAAGTGCGTTTACATTTCGACTGACGAGTTAATTAAGAACAGTTTGGCTGTCTGTTAGAAAGACTGACCATGTGTGAACCTATATAGATTACAAAAATAGCATTTAATTTTTCTCATTCAATTTCAAATTTTGAGGATAAAAATAATTTTTTCACAAATTTCTTTTATATGTGAACAAAAAATAGATTCACGTCGAGCTGAAGAAATTATTTGATACATAAAACAAACAAAAGATTTTATCCGCTTTTATTCTTTAAATCTTTTTATTATACTCTTGTAATCGTAACAATGTATTTACGACACAAATGTTAATTTGCTGATATTTCTTGTTGCTCTTGTCATAGCAGCGAGAAAATATACCTTTAACATCATGTATTTATTTTGTATTTACACTGTGAATATAAAAAAAGAAAAGTTGTTTCACAAATGAATATTAGCAGAATGATAATTTTTATTCCTGTTAGATAGCTTTTTTATATCTTTCTAGATAAAAATAAGAATACAATGCTGAGTTTATCTTAAGCTTAAATTTTATTCTATTTTGAATTTAAATTTTATTTTTGAATTCGATTTTTATTTTTAATCTAATAACTTTTGGGTTAAAAAAAGATATCCAATTTTCGTCAGTGTGCAATTATATTACGCAACAAAAGTATTGATTATTCATGACTGAAAACTTGTCAAAAAGGGAGTATGAAACTGATCTATTTTCTTACCCTCGGTATTTTTGTTTGATTTTTTTTTTCGATAAACACTGAAGGCGGCAAGTTGACAGTGTCAGGTGACGAAAATTTGACGATCAGGTCAGTGCAATCAGTTTGTTTCGAAAGATAGTATAATTCCGTTAATATGACACCCGACTCTGAATATCGAATTACAACTTGCAGACGTAACGTTAAGAAAAGAACTATCTCATTTCCGATCAGAAGAAGGGCTTCCTTGAAATGAAACTAACTGTGTATCGAACATAATACCTTTGACATCATAAATCTTCATTCGAATATCGTTTCGCGTTCGAAAACATGTATATTCCAAAGGCTTCCAATTTATTCGAATGCTCGCTGTTATCAAAGTTGAACAAATATTGAATAGACTGCCGTGTTGATTTTGGAATACACTTTAATAGAATTATACTTTTATACGTTTGGTATTAATTTAATCCCAAAATTTTTTATTATCAATGTGTTAATTATTTTCATTAATAATTGATTTTTAAAATGATACAAAAAATTTGTTTTTACCTCGTTAAGAAAATAAAAACAAGTGATAATAGTATACTTGACTAGACGGAGAAGTAGGGGTTTCTCTCACGAGAGAGAACCCCCTACTGCTTCCGACTAGTCAAGTACGATATTTTCTCTTACAAGTGCGGCAAATGTGTCATTTTTAGTGATAAAATAATTAATTAAATATAAGACAAAATTACATAATAATTTTCGCGAGCGAAGCGAGTAACGGAGTCCAGGGGCGGAGCCCCCCCCCCTCTCAGAAAAAAAAATGAATGAAATTTTAAATGAATATTAAACATATTATCTTACGAATATTGCAATAAATATTTAAAAAATAAACAACAATTTAGTATATTTAAAATAAAAAATAGTTCAATTTTTTTTTACTTTTTAATGTAATTTTAAAAAACTAAATACAAAAGTAATAAAATACAAAATTGTTTGAATAAAAAACAAATTAAAAATCAGTTGAAAACAATTAATTAATTAGGAAATGTTTAAATATTTGAATAAAATTTGGTATTAAAAAGAACAAAAAGCTTAAATAATTTAATATAATTCAATATTTTAAATATTATTTTATTATCCGAATTTTCAGCACGTTTCGAACGATGGACAAGTTTGCGGGGAATGAATGCGAACGCAGACGACTTAATTAAGTGGGGGTCAACTAATCCCACTGCTCCCACCTAATTATCGACGCTCAGCGAATGGGACGCGCTTTCTTCAATTGGAGAAAAGTTTGTTTCTCCAACTTTTAAAAATGGAAGAAATGAGCATTTTTACTGCACGTATAAGAGAAAAAATTTTTTCCTGTCATATAAAATTTTGTTTAAAAAATAAATATTTTTTTAGAGAAATAGTTACGTTTATTTTGTTGCTTATATAGATGAGTTATATGAGCACAGTGTAATAAATCAATCAACTTCTTTCGAAAAATAAAAAATGAACCGTTCAATAAAATATGATAAAGTATTTATCAATCAGAATATGATCATAATTCGAGCATATTTTGATTGAAAAATGAGATTTTTTTTAGATCATCGTATAAAATTATTAACGCAGCATAAACATACGTAACAAAAAGTTTGTAGAAGTAAAAAAGGGCAATTACAGTGTACTTGAAAAAAAGTTTAAAATTAATTTAAAACAAAAATTACGGGCTTCACGTGGCATACAAGTTTAATTTGTTTTATATTTGAAAAATTTATTATCGTCTTATGAACAAAATTTAATTTAAAGTATATCTACATCAGCACAATTTTAAAGTCTTCTTCGATATTTCAAATTACAAAAAAGAACTACATCGTAGCTATATACTAAATGCAAATTAAATTTGAACAAAAAAATTTGATGTAAAAAAGGTACTTCAATTATAGAATAAAATCACTGGTAAAATTCATGACAACATAATATCGTCCAACTATAATAACAATTTTATATATATTTTTTTTTGCTGCAGAAAATCATTTTTGCATAAAGTTATTTCTTGAAAATTAACTAACTGAACAAAATCTAACTTGTCATTTTGAATACTATATTTTATTCTTTTCTGATATTTTGTTAACAAAATTTAAGTGTAATATAATCCATATAAAATAAATTATTTAAACAGTAAAAAATAACTTCAGTTATTTAAATAATGCAAATAACAACAATAAATAATAAGCTATTACTTTCTAAGCGTACCATTTTGATAATCACAGTGTCCACGAGTCATGCATTAATTTGTAAATGCATAAGTAATGGATGTCGCGATTCGATGATTAATGCACTAAATTTAAGTACTCATTGGGCACGCTCCGCACTTTCTTTTTTGCTCGTGTTATCAACGCACATCGAAGAGGAACTGCCGGCTTGGCAACTTGTTTTTCAGACGGGTCTTTTCAGCCGACGCGGAAGTCGATTACGTTTTATCTACTCCAAGTCTTGCCACGTTGACGTATAATGACCTGAAGATATACTTCTTTGCATTTATTCGGCAATGACGTTTAATATAAGAAAATGATTAAATCAATTTTTTTTCTTCGTAAATTTAAATTAATATTTTATTGGAGAAAAACTTCTCTTCTTTCATTTTCAAGTAAAATGGTATTTTGTAAAAAAAATAAAAAAAAATACGGAAAAATGGATCACATTAATATTAATGATTTGACCGAAAAAAGTCATGAGTTTACTTTTTTCTCCATACTGTCAATAAGTTTTTCACGCGAGCAAAATGTTCTTTGACATTTTCACGACCCATTTTTCAGCTACGTGCAAGACATTTTCACTACAATTTCAGTAAAAAGTTCCGTCTGTTTAATATTCCAAGAAGACGAATCTCTCATTAACCCAGTCATTATTTATCAGCGTTCGTGAATCGCTCAAGAAACATTTTCATTCACTTTTCTTTAAAAAACCCAATGTGCAGTAATAAAATGTTTCATTACTTTTAATTGTTAATGATCTTTTTTCTTGTTAAAAGAAAAATGTACAGAGAATATTTATCGAAAGTAATATTTTCTTTCTTGTTTTTGGAATGATCATTGTGTTTAATTAATTAGCAATAAAATTGCTGCGAAATTTGTCGGATTAGAAAGCAAATAATTGAGTTGAAAAAACAAAAAAATGTTTCGATCACTCGGAAAACGAGTATTATTATACTTGTTTGGTTCGACCACAGGGACACCAAAGTACGCGACTTTATGTGTTTTTTTAGCGTGTTTCTTCTGCTCGTTCATCAGCGCGACCACTTCACTCGGAAAGTGCTTATTTAGTTAGAAACCTGCAATGTTCGGGTCATAAAATTGTAACGCATCGTTTTAAATCACTAATGCTCGTCATTTTTTCAAAAACAATATTAAATTAACAACAAATTCTATTATCTTTTCTAAAAAAGAGATGATTTTATTTTTAAATTGTTTGCAGAGATATTAACAATATTTATTACAACTGCGGTGATACAATACAATAACATTTACAAAAAATTGAAGATTTACAAAATTTGTTTGTAAAAATATTTGTTAAACAACATTTAATAATTAGAGAATAAAAAATGCAAATTTTTTCGCCGCGTTCTACATTCTCTGAAATAAAAGGTAGTTACATAATGACGTGACATTAATTTACACAAGAACCCCTTCCTAAATAACAATTTTTCTCAGACTACCGTGTGTCTCATCTAGGAATACCCCAGTTTAATCATCTCAAAAAAAGAGAGACAGAACAAAAATAATTGACTCTGACAATTTTCTAGATGACAGAACGCCAATGGACCATAAAGAATCCTTTATTACAAGCATTAACAAAACACAAAAAAGAAAACGACACATGAATAATTAAATAGAGAAAACCTCAAACAAATACACGCTTAGAAAAACAATTTTCCTTTTAAAAAGCTTTCTTCTTTTTTTTTTTGTTTTCCCCCATTTAAAGCAAATTCTTTTTAAACTTAGTTATTTTAGAGTTAATGTTGCAAACATCATAAAAGCAAACTTTTTTCCAAAGCATTCATTTCACTTTTGTTCGATTAAGTTTGAATTAGAATTTGCAATGGCGAAAAATGGCTTTTCGCTAATTTATTTGGACGTGTGTTCCAAAAATAATTGAATGCTGCAATAAATTTTTATCGATAGACACGACGATAAATCAGGCTACGTTTATAACAAAAAAAATTCGGTTTGTCTTTGAATCACTTAGGTAAATTATGATTTAATTCGATCGACTTTCTCAAACGCCCAGGTATACAGAAAAGAGAGACAGAGATATAAGTAAAAAGCCCTCTGGCGCCCATTCATTCTTTTGAATTTGCATCTCCCTCATTCATGCTGACGTCAGCGCCAAAGTCGCTGGATTTTGGACTTTTAAACGCAATCGATCCTTTTCAATCCTCGAAATATTTACAGGAACAGGATACTTGAGTCGGAAAAAAAATTCTTCTTTATGACCGTAAAATATGCAAACTATGCCTGATTTTATAGCACAAGAATTTATGCATAATTTATTCTTGAGTACTCAAAATAAAATTCAAATTATATTTTTGATCACACTCTGGCCAAGTGCTTATCCTAATATTTTATCTTTGATAAATATAATTATAGGTACTGAAAAATTCTCAACGAAAAAAAGGAAGTGAAACGATAAAAAAACGGTAGTCTAAATTAATAATTTTTGTTTTTTCGAGCGACTTTTATTATAAATATTTGATTTGTAATAATAAACTTGAAAGGAAATAATTGCATCAATAACCTTTGCTGAACCTCGCGTGTAGTTGAAATGATAATCAAAATGCAAAAAGGGAGCAAATTTTTTGCGAAATTTATCGAGGCCAGGAAAGTCGAAACAGCAGTATAAATCTTAGAATTTTCTTTGACTCGCGATTGCTGATTGACGAGCAATAACAGTCGGCGAGTCAAAGTGAACCGTGGAATTTCGATAATAATTTGAACCTTGAAAGATTGTTCACTGTTTTTGTATTCTTGTAAACTTACTTTATGATGTTTTGAAAAATATAATTTATTACAGAAATTTTTTTAATTTTTTTTTCCTGTAAAATTGTGCTGGTCAAACGATATTGAATTCAACATCAATAACGTTTTATCTGAAAATTCTTGTCGTCGAGAAAAAAAAAGGAAAAAAATTCTAACGCTACAATATTTCTTCGGCGAAAAAGACGGGTGACGAATAAATGTCTAACAGCCCATCTTTCAATATATTGGCACTAGTCCAGGCAAAATAAAATGACGAGGTATTTTGCAAAAAGAAATCAATTTATTCTCTTTATCTGTGCATTAAATAATTAAATATTGATCGAAAAACAAATCGACGTTAAAAAGTATTAAACATTTTTTGATCAACTCTATGAGGATGTAAAACTCAAGAAAAATGTTCTCTAATAAAAAACGAACAATTTTTCTTTTAAATTAAAAAGAAATAGTTATAAAATTTAAAGTTCAACTTTACCAAAAACCATTTCCAAGTCATTGATGTAATCTGAATTACCTGCAACAAAAAAAATTTGTTAGTTTAACAATATTTAATCCGAAGGCATTATTATTTAATTAAACATTATTTGAAAATATGTTTATATAATATCATTTCTAGCTGGGACACACATTACATTTAATGGTTAAATTATGACACACGTCTGCGGCGCAGCTGGAACTCGGAGATTTACGTTGAATCAGCATTCACGTTGCAATAAATAATACGCTAAAGTTAGTTTATACATTCATATCAATATAATACAGATTAACTGCCGAGTCTTGCACTATCAGTTCCCCAGGTGACTGCAATGTCTTTGAACACCGTTGACGTAATTATCGCAACCTCTGGGACAACTTTAATTACGCTTTGACACATAAGCTGAGCTATCAAAATAATAAATCTTTTATTGTTAAATTAAACAAATTTCCTTTAAATTTTCGTTATTAATTTAAATTTCCTTTGAATTTAATTTTTCAATTGTCAATATTAATTTAAGTTTCCTTTAAACTTGAATTTTAGTATTGATCTTAAATTTCTACCAAATTTAATTTTCATAACAAAATTTCCTAAAAAAAAAGACTTGAAAAGCAAGTAAATCTTGAAAGAAAATTAAAAAGCTTTTGCAATATGTTGATTAAATTGTATACAACAAATTCAAGTTGATTAAATAAAATCCCGTTGAATTTGACAATTAAAACCTGCTATTTCAAATCCTCTCAATTTGAACGCATTTTTATGTAAACACAGGTGTTAAAGGGACAAGCACCAAAACTATATTTTATCTCTTAAAAATAAGAGCGACTTAGTTTAACAGGACTATTATAAATTTTGCATATCGATGCATACGAAATATCAATGCTGTGTTATTTGTTTTGATGAAAAAGGTATGAGAGCGTAATAGTTATATAAATACCCTAGTAGAAATGTAACAGGGCTGGCCATGGCAAAAATGTGTCCCTGATCAGGATAGAAAATGGAAGCCTGACTGTTTGGCTGCCTGATCAAAGCCATTTCAGGCCCTGAACTCATTTTATTAAGTGCTAGCAAACTTATCTAGAACAAGGCATTCTTATCAGGCCCTTAAAAGATTTTCTAATCAGGTACCAATACAGAGCGTGACGGCGGGTATTGTTATGGCC
>JABFPM010005976.1:0-10655 GCA_022817325.1 Idris sp. 1 HC-2018
ATGTCAGCACATTTAAATATTAACATTTAGTATTTATATTACAAAGTTAAATGTTAAAATTATTTTTAAACCTTTAAACAATGCTTGTTATACAGTGTTATCTGATAAAAATTGATTAATCACAAATTAGCATAAGCCAATCAAAGTATTTTGCGTAATACAAGTTGATAAGTAATAATTATTTGACGAAATTGCGTATAGCAAGATTTTTTTAACAAGTATTTTTATTGTTTACTCATTATTCTTCAAATTTTGTCTTCATATCATTTGTAAAAAAAACTGATCAAACATCTTATGTCATGGTATTTACAGTGTTACATCATACCTAAATTAAATCTGATGAATAATAGCCAACAATTTTAATTAAAAAAACTTTAATTAACCTGTCAGCTTTAAGTTTTTTTGTAAAAGCTCTATTCTTATGGAATTACAACTTTTTGCAGGCTATTAGAAGAGGACTCGTCTCCACACCGCCTAGTCACATGATCGGCGACGAAAGGGAAAATTTGCGAGTAAATGCGTGGATTCGGGGTGGAAAAAAGAACGGACTTTTTGTGAGGCCGAGACTTTTTATGCCCTATTACGAAGAAATTAAAGTACATTAATAGCTAAACAAAATAAGTATATTTATTTAAGATTGAATTTTGTACAAATTAAAGTTATTTTTTAGGCTGTAGTCGAAGAACAAATGGTCCAAGAGACAGAACTAATTAGGCTCAGACGAGCACGATACATTCCCGATATCCCCGACACCCTATACATGGTCGACGAAAAGCCCAGGGCCATGGGAGCAGTGGGGGTGGACGTTCTCGCAGCTGCTCTGCCTGGTAAAACGTTCATTTCAAAAATACCATCCATTCAACTTAGACTAATTAAAAGATTGCACATAAAAAGACGTTTTCTCTATGTTTTATTTGTCATTATCTTACACTAATATAAAAATATTTTTTCACAACTCTGCTAAAAATATATAATGTTTTGATAAAAAGTTTATAAATTTGAATTATAACAATAAATATTAAACTTTTGAAACTCTTTCACAGTGCCGGACTCTGCCACGATGACGGCAATGCTAAAACGCGAACAAAAGTTACGACAATCGCCCAGCTGTCAGCGTGCAATTAGCCTGCCACTGTCGTCACGACACGAGATCAATCGGCAAGTTCGTTTGCGGGTGGTCCGCGAGTTCAATCTGCCTGATGCAGTCGCAGATCTTCTCGAGGTTTGTCATTTTTTGCAAAAAAGTCAATAAAATGTATCAAAAAATAATTGAAATTTACATGCAGATTATTTAAATCATCAAATTTTACTGCAAACCAAAAATAAATGCAAAATTTTTAGATACTTAATTTTCATGCAATCAATTATGGCAGTTAAACAAATACTTGAGGCCACTGATATTACAACACCAGGTGACACCACCAAATGGTTTATCATAAAAATTGACATTAGATGGCGCCACAAAAGTTGTGCTGTAGACTAAGTGCGATCACCAGAGCTGGCGCCATCTACGTCTTGAGCCAGCCTTTTGTGTGAAAAATGTCCAGAACGTGCAGCAATTTTTCATTGTAAAGCAGGCCTTTTCCGATTTCCAAAAACTGTTCCTTCTTATCGATGCTCTGCACGTCCGGGGCACTGCCCCTGGTGGCCTTGATCACCTGCACCATCATGATGCACTGGGGAAACTTGATCGGGGCGCGTTCCAACAGCGCTTTGTTGAAACTCTCGCGGGTAAATTCCGAGGTTTCCACGTTGAGGGAACGCAGACAACTGATGAAACTCTCGTAGTAGAGGTCGATGAGCTCATCCAGGTGGTTGTCGATGACTTCATGTCGAGCTGACGACATGAGGAAAAATATCAGGTCGTCCAGACAGCAGTCGTAGAGGCTCAACTGAAAGTCGACGATCTTCATGCCGGAGATGCGCCCTCTGTCGTCGTAACGGAACATCATGTTGTTCACCCAGAAGTCGCAGTGAACCAGAGAGAGCCAGGGTCCAAATGAGTTTTCAGCTTCAGAAATTGATTTTCATTATTTTTTGTATTAATTATAAAATTGAATTTGCTATTATTCATATAATCTCAACAATTATTTACATAGTTTTGCAGAACTAAATTTAATGCTGATCCCTTGAGTTTTAGTTTAAAATTGTTACAACTAGTTGCTGAATTTTACATAGAAAAATTGTAAATTCAACTGCATGTTGTGTGCAACCAGATTAAACAACATACTATGTGGGAGATAAAGTAAAAATTTTATTTGTGGAAAGATAATAGATAAATAGTTCGTAAAAAGTTATAATTTTACTGTTAACTTGTCTATTCTAAAACTGAGATAAGAGCAACAAGGGCCAAAAATTGCAATCAACATTACTGACGTAATTTATGTAATTAATCACTCGAGTTTATCTCGACACAATTCAGTTATCAGCACTATCTGTTCCTTAACATTAATCCATAAGTTATTTTGTTCTTATCAAAAGTTGTTAACTATTTCAATACGTTATAACTTTTGTTATTTGTAAACAAATAATAGGTGTATTTGCACATTTAAGTCGTACTACTAATTTCAAGGTTTCTACAAAAAATAATCTAATTTTAGAAACTTGTTTAAATTTACATTATTTTAAAACAGTTTTAATTTTACTTTTTTATAAAACTCTTTTAAATTAATTTTTTTTAAATAAATTTAACTTTTATTCAAATAAAAATAAATATTTTTACCTTTATTAACTTTGATATTAAAAGCATGCTGAATTGTCTTTTCAATTTTCTCCGCCAGCTTCATGCCCAGCTCCATATTTTTCAGATTCGTTTTGGCCTTATTAATCATGTCCATGACACAACTCGTGGACGTCTCGCTGAAGTGGCTCTTCAGTCCCGGCACAATGATCTCCTCAAAAATTGTTGGTTTTTTCTTTTTCAAAGCAATCGGAATTGCGTGCAACTTTGCCAGCTCCTTCACTGCATACTCCATGTGCTCTCTGTCCAGGCCGACAATCCGGTCCTGCGTTTTGTAGCCCGCAAAGTTGAGGTTCTCCAGCAAGATTAGGGCCTGCTCGTCGAAAACTTCCGGATCCTTCAGGCCCATTCTGCCTCCGCAAAACTGCGGCACCAGTTTGATCAGCTCTTCTTCCGGGGTGCCATTTTCTTGTTGTATTTTCAGGAACTGTGGCGCCACCCTGCGGTAAAAGTACAGTTCCTTGTGAAAGGTCGCGGGACTGTTGAACAGGTCCAATAGATACGCCGAGGTGGGCGGCATTTTCGCCACCAGATGGAGCTTCTTCACTTTGTTCTCGTAGATGACCTCGGTGTCCACTGCGAGAATCAGACTGCCGAAATTTTCTCCAGGGTCGGTTAGGTACTTCCACGTGGTGTTCTGCAGCTTGGGAACAACGTCCAGGGTCTCCTGGAGAACGTGCTCCAGGTTTTTGACCGGCAGGGTGGTTTCCGGCATTTTGTTAGCTGCAATTGTAATTTTTAAAATTGTTATAAATTGTAGATTTATAAATAATTCTTGAATGTTTAGAAACTTCGTTTCAAATGACAATGGAGGTGAATAAGCAAATAGGAATGACAATATTGCATTGAGAATGTTGACACATTAATTACCAATGGCTCGTTTAAACAAGTAAGACGAGACATAATTAAAGACATAAGTCAGCGGAGAAATTAAGTATTTTAGCGAGAATATTAACGTTGACACGAACATCATCGAGTTACTATTGGTTACATAATCGCCAAATGAGCCAAACAAATGCGTTGAGACTGTACACGCATCTATATATAGTAATATGCAATTCGTTTCGTCTTTACCTAGTTCATTCTGTGATTTCTATAGATATGCATTTTCAAGTTCATTATCAAGATGAGAATTATATTTTGTTGTAATTTTAAGCTGTTATTTTATATTTTGTTGCTTTTTATATATATTTATGTATTTTTTATATTAATTTCAATGTTATTAAAGTAAAATTGAATCCAACATTAAACTAATTTAAAAGTTATTTTAAAATAAAACTGTACTAAAATTTATTTTACAATTATGCGGAATTAAAAATTATTTAAAATTGAAGAGTATTACAATTTATTGTAAAGTTAAACTGAATTAAAATTGAATTAAGTTGAAATTATTTGTAAATTGCCATGGAATTTTTGGTCGCTTCCTATTTAATTGGTCAAATTAAATAATAAAAAATGAAAGAACGTCTAAAAATGTATCAATGTTCGCTCCCAATAAGGGTTAATTAAGCATGTTTTAAGATGCACTGCTGACACACATTATACTTCGCAATGATGTCAAAATTATTTGCAAGTCAGTTGGTGTTTGGAAATATCAATTGATTTTTTCAAAAAGTTAATCACAAAAATTGTATAAAAAAGATCAATTTTACAATTTCAAAAAAACTTGTAATATTTAGATTTTTCTTAATTGTACAGTTTAGAATACGTTTTTGGAATTTTTCAATTTAGAACTGTAATTTTCTTACTGTTCTGTTTGTCATCCCCAATAATTACGAAGAACAATTACGAGTCAAAAAGTTGTAACGGCTTATTAAAGAGCGTCATTTTTTTCAAATAAACAATTTTAAGTTTTGTCTTATTTATCAGTATGCACTTATTAATATTCAAATAGAATATCATTGCGCAACATCTTTGACATGAATAATGCGATACCATAGTTATATCATCTTTTGTTGATGCGACACGTCAAAAGAGTGTTTTTCAAAAAATTACTCTTCAACTTCCTTAAGTTGTCAAAAGTTCAACTTTGCATCGGATTTTTATCGAAAGTCAGAATTTGTGTTATTTCTTCCTTTCTTTTTTAAATTTAAATTATGAGGGACCAGAGATTTTTATTTTTGACATATTACAAATATTATTATTCTAAAAAATAATTAATTTTTGTATAATATTAAAAATAAATTTAGAAAACTTTATCTACATTTGTTGTTTACGATATAACGTAAAAATTAAAATTTTTAATTTTTATATACACTTACATATATATATATTATTGATAAATGTAGTTAACAATTGTTAACTTATAAATTATTTATTTTGTAATTCCTGTAACGGCTTTTATCGTTATCAAAAATTTTTTTAAGGAAACATAAACGGTAATTATAATGCAGTTTTGAATTTTTTTTTTTTCATACATTTTTATTATCAATTATTTTAATTAAAAAAGGACACATTAGCAATTCTAATTTGTATTCAAAATCTGATGTAAGTTTAGCGAGTGTTGAATAATATCGGAAATGTCAATTTAAACTTTTAAATTGTTTCGTGAAAATTACTGTTTTTTAAATGTCAGCTAATGTACAAAAAGTATTACGAATTCGTGCAAAAACAGCAATTTTCTTTGAAATCCGTTTGAATGATTGCGTAATTTAAATATGAGTTGAAAATTTGTAAAACGGCGTGTGTGTTATTCCACTATATCGCAAAAAAAATAATAAACAAAAAGACACGTTTTTACGCTTGATTAAATGCTTTTAATAATCGCAAACGAAAGAAAGTGACAACATTTTTTCAGACTTTAAATATTTGAGCGATATAATGTAAAACTACTTACAAAATAAAATATAGTTATATTAAAAAAATAATTTCCTCTTGCTGAATTACAATTTTGTAACTTTTGCTGAATTACATTTTTTAACTTTTGCTGAATTACATTTTTTAACTTTTGCTGAATTACATTTTTTAACTTTTGTTGAATTAAAAAATGTATTTTGTATTTTTTTTATTCATTTATTTATTTATTTTGTTAAAACAACTATGATGTTGCAAAATTAATTTCCACGAACATCCCACGATAAACAATGTGTGCCAAATCGGATTATCTAATCTGCCATTTATTTTTGACACAAAACTGTTGATATGTGTGGTATTTAATAAAATACGAAAAAAAGGCGGCAAATTTAAAATCTGATCATTATTAGGACAAGTCAAATGAAAGATAATTCGGAGTCACGAAGAACTTACAAAACTCCTTGAGGCAAAAATTAGAGCGAGCGGTACAGTTAAAGATGCGACAGTACGATGCAGCGATGTCACGACGACTGCCGCTTTGGACTCGATGCACGACGCTTGACTTTGACCCTAAGCCTCCCCAGTTGCACACTATTAGTAACATCTTCTCGCGAATTAATTTCAAACCAATATTTTTAGCACTCCATAGCGTATTGCTCTTTACACAATTTTGACTAATTTATTGAAATGTATTACAATTATTAGTACTTCTTAAAAAAATATGTAAATTAATATTAAAATATCTTTAAACCATTACATTTACTTCAGTAAAAGTACAATTACAATAATTGAAAAATAATTACATATATATGGGGACCAAACAAAACAAATGCATATTTTAAATTATGTGCATTTTTAAAAATGTCTCAAAAAAAGTTTTTTTTAAGTTGAAAAATTACAAAAAAAATATTTTAAGATTTTTGTATTTAAAATATATATATGTTATGAGAAAAGTGTTTATAAAAACATTAGTAATTAACATTGGATTAACTGACCTTAAATTAATTAAAGATTTGGAGAAACAACAAGCACTTGTAGTTTAATAAAACAACGTAAATATAAAATGTTTCAGTTTTATTAACAATAATTAATACATTTTTAACTGATTTGAAATTCAAAATATTTATTGCGTTTATGAATTCAAGCTTGTAAATAATTAGTATATTAATTGAATTAAATCCCACTAATGGTATAGAAAATAATTGCTCCTTTACAATTCAATCAATTTTTTCTCTAATATTCGACGTTTTCTCACAATTATAAAAGTTTTGCATTCAAAATAAGTAGTTTAAAATTCAATTTGCTTTTGTAACTGTTTTATACATTTTGAATAAATTAAATTATGTACATTCAATAATTTGGTTAAATAATTAAAAATTTGATTGTTAACAATGATGCAAATAATGATATTATTAATTTCAACATTTTTTGCACATCTTTCATTTCAAATTATTATCTAAATTTTTTGACAAAATAAAGTATTCCAATTTGTCTATCTGGTCATAATTAATAGAAATACATTTTAAATGTAATCTTACCATATATTCTGTCACACGTCAGAAATAGACAAAAAATTGTCTCTGATCTGAATATGCTAATTCATAATCTATTCAATAAATCAGACAAAAAATTACTGTTTAAGTCTGATTAAGTCTAATTTCTGTGAAAGCAACACTTTCAGGATGTAATTTGAAAGCAATAAATAACTATAAGCTGCAAAATTAGGATAAAATGCAAAAGCAGAAAAAATCCTAACGAATGAATTATTAATAATAAATTCAGTTTAAAAATGATCTGTGAGTGTCGAATTATTATTAATTATTTGTTCATATTAACTGCGATTTATTTTTTTCTAACTTATGTAACATTTTCACGTGCAGATTGTTTAAATTAATAATCCACCAAAGTTATGTTTATATTTGCTTCTTCAGTGGAAATAATTTTGTTATATTCAATTATATTGATTGACAAAACTGCGACGCATTTGCATGTTTTTAATTTACAATAAATATCAATTAGAAATTTTTGTTATAAAATATTTATATAAGCAAAGAAAATACAAAAAATATTTTAGCTGCAGAAAGTCTTAACATTTTCATTAGTTTATTAATTTTATCTTCCCTTTTGCGCATCATAATCGTTGACCATTCTTAATCAATATCGATAATCAGTTGCAATAAATTTTTAATTAAAAATAATGTTAATTTTATAACATGCACAACTTTTCATTGTATGAGTTTAAAAAAAAAATTGAAATATTTTAATTTTATCAAGAAATCCAGCCAAAAAAGTTTGTATTTAACAGTTTTAACTTTTGCAATCTATATTATATGTTTACAAAATAATAATCGCTAATTTGTAACAGCGATAAAGGCGATTACGTGATTTTTGACTGTGTGTTCCTATTGCAGGTGATCTTATCAAAAATCAAAAATGACCAATGAGCGTCAAAAATGAATTTTTTCGTAGAATCATTGTACAATTTGCAACAGGTCTTAAACTGTTATTAAATTATGACATATCACTTAATGCTGATCTAATAAGTGTAATTTCACGAAAAGATGTATCAAATTAAAAAGTTTACACAAATTATCCAGCAAAAGAATGTTAACAAAAAATGTATTACAAAAAGAACAAACTTTTCAAATCCTAAAAATGATTTTTTATTATCTTCAGGATTAAACATCTTTCTACTATTTTTGCAATATGAAACAAAAATTGAAAACAGTCTTTTTTTCGATAAAAACCGCGTGGTCTTTGAAACGTGACAAAACTAGGACAATGACCATAACTCGTTGAACAAAATAACAATTCCATATCAATTGTCGTAATCGATGATACAGAATCAAGGAAATTAGACTTTTTCGAGCCGCCGTACTCGGATATCAATGTTCCGATTGTGTAACATTTGTCGTTGCTTAGCTTTGGGATAAAGTGTGACCTCGTAACGATTACTTTTCAGAGTTGTCTAGGCGTTAACAAATTACCTTAATAAACTGATTGAGACAAATTGTCAGCGACATGCAATGAAAATTGATTTGTATATTCAATAAATTATATTAAAAATAATTTTTCAATTTACATAAAATTACTTTAAAACTATTTCAACTGCAGTAAAATTTAGGATGTACAATTTTATTTTCTCTCTCTAGAATGGAAATACAAATTTGAAATGATTTTTTTCTTTTAGAAAATTTAGGTTGTACTGATAAAGTTATTATTATTTGTAGAACGCCGCTTGTTATGGCCTGAGGGGGCCGGATGAAAGCATTACGAACGACGATGAAGATAACTCTCTGAACTTAGACAGCAATGTTGGTGCTTCCGCATCGGTCTGCTACGCCAGAAACATGACATTTCCCTGTCAAGGCTCTTCCTACTCGCACAGGCAGGAACTTCCAGCTGTTGTTACTGAAGGAGAGAATTATAGACTTAGCGAAGTGGGTTCAATTCTCGTAATTAAAGTCCTTTTTTTAGTTTACTTTTTACTCATAGAAAAATGAAAATTATTTTTGCATAATTTAAATGTTTGAAACAAATTAATTAAACTCATTTATTTACACTCTTTTTAATTCAATTTGTTTCATTTATTTCCTTGTTTGCATTATATTACTTTATTGTGCAACTGTTTTTACAAGTACAATGTTTATTACCTCAACCAATTAATTTTGCTATTTTTTAATCCGTAATTATACCATTTTTCATCCATAAACATGTAAACGGATGACTGATCGAGTGGAAATTAATTTCCATTTCTTTCAATTATCTTATCTTACCTTAATTGTTTATTCAGTTAATTATATAGTTTTAATGAGATTATTTATAATTAATTTATGTTAACTCTTCCTTGCCAAACTAAGGAAATTTTGGGATATTTTGTTGGATATATATTTTATTCAACATGATCGTAGAATAGAAAAATTATTGTTGGTTTTTAAAGAATTGATTTACTACATTTTACACATAAAAAATCTATGTAATTTAGGAGAAATTTAATACAAGTCTTCTTTCTTATTATTATAAAAAGTTGGATTATTTACATAAAAAAATTATCTTCTCATATGATAAAAAAATTTAATTAATAAAATATTAAAATACAGTTAAATACAGTTTTAAAAAAGTTTATTAAAATACTTTGTTTTTGCCTCTGGATCTTTAATCATTTTTTATGTATTATTAATGCAAAAATATTTTATTACAAAATGCTTAATCTCTTATTAAATTATTTTTTGTTGTCAGGTCTAGACTAAGAAATTATACAATGCATTATTTTTTATTATTTAAGGTAGATCGAGTGATTTTTGAAAAATGACAGAATGAATTAATATTTAGAAGAACTGTGGATTAAATCTTGATGAGTTGGTATGCAAAATTTCAGTGTAGGTTATCGAACAGATAAAAAAGAAATAAATAAAAGAAACTAACATGTTTTACATAGCAAGTATAGATTGTACCATGAAAACTTGAGATATCAAACATTACACATGACAAAGTTCGTTAAAAAACTATTAGAAAAAAGGGTAGAAGTTTGACATTTTGAACGCTCTAAAAAATCATAAGATTATCGAACAAATGAAAAAAATATTTTGTTTTTAAGTGACAAAAATTCAGTAGTGCTCAAAAAAAGAAAAGAAGAAAAACCTTAATTGTGCTCCCATCGAACGCCCCCTCACTCGATCCACCTTAAATAGCTAATTAAATAGTTATTATTTTTTATTAAATGAATACTTCAAATTTTATCTATGAATTTAATAAAAAATAATTTATACTTAAAATTGTATGTATAAATTCAATAAAAAATAATTCATAGTTAAATTTAAACTTAAATGTCATTAAATTGATAAATAAATTATTTATTTTGCTAAATAATTGTATTTTTCAACAGCCTGAAAGTAATTGCACCGACGGCCATCTGTCGGGAATAATGCCAGACGTGGCGATGGCGACCGCGTCGTTCGGAGCGATGCAACTGGTGGAGCCGCAGGAGCTCGAGCTGGACCTCGGCGACGGCGCCTCGCATCTGCTGCAGCACGCACCCACGCCCCCGACAAACGTCACCTTTCACCAATCCTACCTCCCCCATCAGCGGCAGCGCCGCTTTCCCGGGCCCCCACCCCCCCCC
>JABFPM010005977.1:0-10654 GCA_022817325.1 Idris sp. 1 HC-2018
TATGACATTGGTACATGAAACGACACTCTCGACGATTCTCGTAAATGCATACAATATAAAAAAAAAAGAAAATGGTGATCATTTTAAATTACCATGTAGTATCGTGCAAATTTATGACGTGTTAATGGTTTATACATGTACTTTTTCTTAATTTTATTCGTGTTTTTTAATCGATTCTCTTTGATCAGTATTATTAGCCGGAAGATACGCTGCCATTAAAAATTACTGCAGAAATTAATTAATCTCTTCTCGGAGTGTGTAAAAGAAAGACTATTTTAGATAAACTTTCTATATATAACTCATGTATAAGTAATTTGAGTTCCAAAAATATTATATTAATGAGTTATTTATCATGAAATATTTTTCTTTTCACCTCTAAGCCAATATCTCATATCATTTGTTACAGTACCATTTAACTTAAGCGATAGTGTATATAGATCTGGACCGAATAGCGGTATTCAGTTATTGAAGTCATGATAGGACAGGCTTCATAATTTTGGAGCATTTTCTTATCATTTGACTGGATTTAATGTGCGTAAATTTTTATAGGATACTACTATCGTACTCACATTAATTGCTTGTTTTTAGTTTCAAAAACGTGCACTCAACTGCCATTATTCTCGGCGATACTTAATTACAATTTTCATGTGTGATATACATTCGTAATTGAAATGCGAAAGAGAATTATCTTGCATCTCAAATTTTGTACTGTCAAAAGACGAGACTCTCAAAGAGCCTTTATATTAACGACGGCATTGCATTTACGACTGTACAGTATGTCTGGTTGTATCATTTTTTTTTATTAATGTGCATAAATAAAATTTATACGTCAAGCTATTTTATATTCATCTGATACGAAAGAAAATATTTTTATCTCTTAAATTCCTTCGTTGAAAAAAAAAGTTTATTGGTCCACGGGTCTGTTTTTGATCTGTCAGTTTTAATAATACGGCTTTTTATCAATCAAGTGGATCAAAATAAATTTTGAATCAATTTATGATAAGCGATACTTTATATCAAATGTGTTCATGTTTCTTTTTTATATATTTATGTATATTTAAAACAAAAAAATTAAATGTCATTATCTATTATGACAGCAAAAATTCTTTCTCATTATAGATTTTCGCTTCATTATATGCTTTTTGTCGGCATTGTTCTGCGTTCTTTTTGTAGATCAATAAAATGTTTGAGATAATTACACGCGGTATACTGCTACGCGGTAATGACACGAAACTTGGTAATGAACTCAATTCTTTTAATTAGACTGATGCCTACACGAAAAGGACAAAAAACTGGAGCTTCAACATAGCTGGACAGTGTCTTCTCCTAGTTTACACGAACTGTCTGCGAATAGCACATGCCATAAGTAACTTGTTAATGATCCTCTCACTTCTTTCTTGAAACGTCTTATGTCGACATAATTACTACCGTTTTGATTTACCGGTTAAGAAATAATAATTCATCAAAATCAGTGTATTTACTTGGTAATGCTAGACCAGCATCTATACTTTATTTATATAGAAAACAGTAATTCATAATATGTTCAATTTCAAGTCTAGTTTATCGAGGGGAAAAAAGTTGATGGTACTAATGAACGGGATTCACAAAAAACATAAAATGTAAATAGAAAAGATTGACGTTTCAATTTCAGAGAGCAGACATTTTAAAATGAAATACATATTTTCAATTATGGATATTCAATAATGTAATAAAGGAACTTTTTATATTAATGTAAATTTACGGATATTGGATTAAGATTTTTATATATAATTTTTTTAATAAATTAACAGTAATATATTTACTTTTCTAATTTAAATAATAATTAGTTTTAAGGTTTTCAACACTTTATTTGGACATATTTCTATCACCTGATCAATTTCAAGTAGGTATTGATCAAGAGAAGTTTACAATCATGATCGCAAATGTAAGGTTCTCAGATCATTATCTTCACTCCTTTTAACACATTTCAATCTAAGAATAAATATATTTTATAAATTCACAATTTTATTCTTAGTAAATTTGACGTAAAACAAAATTTACATTTTCTACATATATTGTACAATTCTTATTATATTTTTGTGTAAAATTGATTTGTGTTTTACTAGAAAAGCATATTATGCACTTCATCATTATCAATTATTCTATCACAAAATTTTATTCTGATATGATAATTCTGTTATACTCTGTTTTCTTTCTGACTATATGATTATACAGTTTGCATAGGATATTATGAATTTATTTCGCGGATCATGTATTGAACTATTATGCATTAAATTCCTGACATTAACAAGATCTGAAAATAAAATTCTTTTTTTCTTTACTTCAAAAAAATTCAAGTTTAATTTACACTTAAATTTCTCTAGTTTTTCTTCTAGCAAAATTTGATTATCATTAAAACTTAATTTACCCAAGTTTAAAATAATAAAGGTACGTGTTAACACAATATCAAGTTTATTTCACGAAAAGTAGTTTTGCATTTTCAGTGAAAACATAATATAAAGCCAACTTAATTAAGTTCAAACCTTCATATTACGTAATTTGTCGAAATTTGCTTTAATTTCAATTAGAGAACATACCAGCAGAGTTTGTGTAAGAGTTACATAAATTTCTTTCTCTAAAAAAAGATTAGTCGCGTGCCATGAATTGACTTTTACACCCAGTATTTCAAGAACTCGGCCGCATCCGATTATCGACTGTCTGTTGCGGCAGCTGGTTGCTCCGCGAAACCGTTAATGTAGCCTCCTTTGCAGAAAACAGGGCCGATCGCCATTATTCACCGGTGTTCAATTTACGACTTTATTCGCTTACGATTTGGCCGATCATCTGATAAACAATATGATTAACTCATAACGGTTGTTCACCCAACATTATATATATGCATATGTATACACGGTTGACAACGTTTTGTTAGTTTTGGGTCGTGATCGCGAAACAATGTTCTTTTTTTTGCAACCAATCGCGAATTTGAAACACGACAGAAAAACTTGTCTACAAGATTTATATTTCTGACCCAGATTTTACAAGAGGTCGCAATATGTACAATTCGGGTTAAAAATTTTGTCAGACTTTGTTTTGTACTTTAAAAACAATACAAGTTCTTTAATAAATCAAAATACAGGTGCAGAATAATTGAAGAACTTTTTGTTGAAGAATATAATTTTGCTGATGTTTTAAGAACATTTTGTCGGGATACAGCGATCTGTCATAGATGACTATGTTTATCTCGTTACGCTTGCACTGCTGATCTTTTTTGACGTGTCATTACATTATATTGACGTGCCATACCAGCGAAATCTTATTTTTTAAGACGTAAAAGAAAGTTAAAGAGGAAAGTTAGAATTCATCAAGAAGTACAAAATTAATTCTGTCGTGATAGATTTTTTTTTCATTAGCTCTCAAGAAATGTGATAAGAAATATTGCTTACAAGTTTAACTGTCAGTCACATTAAACATTTTATTTAATTTTTTGACCGCGTTTTATATTCTGAAGTATTTCTTTTGTACAAGAAGCTATTATAGACCGATAAGAATTTTGAAAGTTGATGGATTTGTTCTACCATTCTTTGATAAAATTATGCTAACATTTTTATTTCAGAAGATTTTAAACTAAAATACTTGAAATTTTATAAATTATTGTATTTTTGTAATTGAATAAATAATAAATCATTTGAATATGTAATAAAAATTAATTTACAGTTTTATTAGAACATTAATACGTAAGAATGAAATTAATTAATGAATTGATTTATAAATAATTCTTATTATGAATACATATATGTGCTGAAGAATAATAAAATTTACACCTTAATAAGAAAAATTATTGATGTTCAAATAAAATTCTTTAAAAAATTTTATATTTCATTACGCGGACAAGAATAATAATTATTTTTAACAATGCAGCTGTAATATTTTCTAAAGAAAAAGAGAAGAATCAAAGTATTGTAACTTTTTCATTCCCTGAACTTTTATTTCTAAGTTCATCTTATATAGTGTAAGATGTTTTAAAAACATTCGAAATCTTATAATACCTTATCGAAACTTTTGTAATATTTCAAAAATACTTTCGAAGTAATTATAGTTTATGAAGTTTTTGTCTTTTGAGTTTTATATATAGGTTTTAAATTATTTAATAAACCTCAATAACAAATTTGCATTTTCAAAAGTTGTTCATTCAGAGAGATCATGTCATTTTACGTTTTATTCAGTGTAACTAAAAGTTTCAAATATGAATTTTTATATAATCCTAACAGAATTTTTTTATATATTCTGTATGCTAAATAATATTGCTAATTGAGCAAGTTTTGTAAACTCTTTTCCCCAGTTTATGTTTTAAAATATGTTTATGATTTCAATCAATATATTATTATAAAATCTACAATATTTTGAAAGATTTTTAATAGATAATAATATTCAAAAAGAAACAAAAAAGTAATGAAAATAATTCTGTAAAATTTAATTTCAGTTCATCTGATTACAAATATTATTAATATTTATAGTTGTTTACTTCGAAATGTCACTAATAGATAGATTTTTAAAGCGTAAATAATGTATTAATTAATAGTTGAACAAAATCAATATTGAATTTGCTACAGAAAAAGTGATTTATATAAATTACATTGAATTTTCTTTATGATAATCAGTCTTAATCTAATTAGCAAAACTTGGTATTAAAGTAAAGAAAAATCAAAATTTAAACTATAAATTAAAAAAATACTAATTTTTAACTTAACTTTTAATGAAGAATTATCTTCATTAACATAAATTAAAGTTTTAACATTTTTTTTTAACAATTTTAATATCTATCAACTTATGCCCAAAATATTTTATTTTGTATTCTCTTGAGAAAAAAAAACTTTGAAAATGTCAGGAAAACTTTGAAAAATAATCTGAAAAATTTTCTACATGCACCTTGAAAAGTTTTGCAAATTTTTTTTTACAAATTTCAAGTTCTTTATCTGAAAATCTCAACAAATTTAGAATTATAATAATTTGTATAAAACGGAACTTTTCAGAGTTTTTCAAGGAAATTTATGGAACATTATGATGAAAATTTTTCTAATGAAACTTTATTAGATCATTTTACAAAAAAATTTCAAGCTGCTTTACCACACGGATTTTCAAAGACTTTGCGTTTATTAATATTTTTTTTCATTTTATTCTGAATAATAGTTTGTCAATAGCTTTACATAAATATTTTACGAATTAAAAATTTCCTAATAAGCCTCTTTTTAATTATATTTTTAAGAGTTTTATAAAATAGTCTTAAGATTAAGTAGACTCTAAAAGTTTAAATAATATGAAAGTGCATTCAAACACATGAAATTCATTTTTCGCTGTTTACCACTGTCGATAAGAAGTTGAGTTACCGTCTACAGGTCACAGAAAAATCTTGCGCATTATGATATACTTTGAAAAAATGTTCACAAAATCGTTTTCTATCTCATATTAATCTGTAAAATATTATTTCATTGGTCGCAAATATTTCCTAAATTAAAACATTTGTTAATTGAAATTTCTAAACATTAAAATTTTTAAAATAATCAATTCTTAAAATACAATAAAAAAATATTATTGAGATTACAAGTAATTTAGAATGTGAAAATCGAATTTCAATATTTTTTATTTTAAGGTTTCACTTTAATTTATAAAATTTTTGCTTAGTAAATTTTAATTCACTATAATTTCTAAATTTTTGTAAGAATGTAATTTAAAATTTATCCATCATTCATTTGAACACATTAAAAATTCTATAAACAATTATTTTGTAAATTTCTAATCCAGCTTCAATGTATCGAATAAAAATAATGGTTAATCATGAAATAATTAATGTACCGGAAAACACGATAACGTGTGACGTATGTTAACTGCAAGTACCAATTGACCCAAAAGTATATTGCACATATAATCACATTAGTGAATTCAAGTAATAAAGTTACATTTAATGATTTAAAAAAGTCATTTACCTATGGATACATAACAGATATAACGTTAGGTTACATTAAATAATTAAACCAACATTCGGATAAATAAATTTATAATAGAAACTGCAAATATAAAATATGCATTTTCATTCAAATCAGTAAAAGCTTTTCAATGTTACAAATTTAAAAGTAAATTAATTTTTTATTTCATTTTAGACGAACAAAATACACAAACTAAGATCAACAATTTTGCTTTAATGAAAATTTAAATATGACGAGTAGTCTTTAAGAAAAAGTGTAAATATTCTTTTGAATATAGAGGTCAAGATCAACGCATTTTTCTTATATTTTAACGACCCGCAAAAATCGATACTGCTGAAAATCTTCAAGGTACTTTTGAAACGTATCTCACCCTTTAACTTATACGTTTTCGTAAGTACTAAATGTTAAACACAAACTTAGCTGAGCTTTTATTTTTCTTTTACGTTCCAAACATTTAGTATACACGAAGATTGTACTTGCTCAAACATTCATTAAGGCAATTCATCTTTTTTTAGAAAGACAACAGAAATTAAAAGGCAGAAAGTTACACATTATAACACGAAATTGCAAATAACTTTAGAGTCAAAATTTATAAGGTGGAATCTGAAACATTTTGCGAAAAATGAAATAATCGTTTACTTTTATTACATGGAACAACTGGCAACAAATTTAAACTTGTCAACTGCTCTAAACTGCCGGAAAAAGTTGAAACTATATTTACGGCCGTCTTACTACTCGAACTTTAAAAGTCTTTAAAGTTACGTGCACGGTTCGTAATGTTCGTCAGTATTTCAAGTTAGTTTCTCGATATATTTTTTCGTAAGTGCCGCTTTTTGAATCTCTTAAATTTAAAAGAAGAAAATTGTTTAACATTGCTAAACATTATTTTTGCAAAAACAGTTTGCAAAATGTAAAGCATTTCCATTATTTTCAAAATATAAGTTACTTTTATTTTGGTATTTATAAAATTCAACCAGCACCTGAATTAATTTTATTGATAATTTATTAAAATCAAATAAACCCTGATACTTTTTTTCTTCGTATGGAATAGCAATTGTTAAGGACACTCCTGTAAAATTTGTATTTTCAATATTCTCAGTTCTAAAAGTTCACTCTATTTTTAACGAGTGATAAAAATTTTATTTATGTCAGTCGTAAAAAAAAAAAATGAAAATTCTCCTGGCTGACTAAAATAAATTTTGTATCACTTAAATAAATGTTGTACATTTAAATGATTTAGTTAGTTTTACCAAAAAAATCAGTATTAATAATTAATATTACTTTAATTTTGAAATTTAAATGCTTCAAAACAGGATTTCTCTTTGGTATACTTAAACAAATTTGACAACCTAAAATACCCTTGAAATAAAGGCAATTGACGTCATCACAGGCGGGAATTCTAAACACCAAAATTTGCAGGATCAAAATAAAAATATACTACTGGTGTAGTTTCTCCCAGCAAACAAAATGCTTGCAAGCTTGTTTAGAATCAAACAATAAAATATAAATTTGCAATTTAATTTGTTAAAAAATTGAATTAACCCCTAAAAAACAGCCCTTAAAAAAGCTGACGCGCTTCTAGTGTAAGAAAGCCCCGTCAGACGGCATTCCGTAGCAATCCCGCGGAACAATCAATACATCGGACGCACTGCAAAAGGGTCTTGTGCTCGCACGCTAGCAGCCGAGCTTTCAGTCGAATATTGGAAAGCACACGAAGCCAAGGAAACACCCTAGACTTGCTGCTCGTGCAGACTATAACCCCAATAACATGGCGTCAATCCGAACCACAAAAAGTCGTGCGTTTTCAAACAAGTGAACCAATGTCAGCACAATTTTGGTGATCACAATTTTTGCATTACAACCCCCCTCCCCTTTCAAATGTCAGCGTTCACTTTTTATAACATGAAAATCAAGCCACTTCGCCGGAATTTAAAAAATTCGTACAGTTCAGCCTCGCTTATTGGAATTGTCAGTTGAAGCTCGGTGATTTTTTTTCTACCCCTCTTTAGAAAAGAAAAATGCTGAATGAAAGAGCGTAAATGTGATGCACCGCTCACATGTGACAAGTGAATAATATTGTTAATGGGCGCAACGCGCGAGAATCAGTGCAAAACATGCATTTGCATTTCGAGAAAAATAACAATGCGAAGTGTGACTGCAATATCTTGTCCCTCAGTTGGATGGGGAAGGTGCCGGACGAACTGCCGGAGGTTTGTCTGCAAATTTTTTTTAAAATGCATAGAAATAATTTTTTTTAAATAAGTTTAAGAATGAGTAGATAGTTCCTTAATTTTTTATCGAATATATTTTTATACAATATAAAATTATATTTTATACCATATATTGTAATTATTTTAATTGAATTAAATAATAATTTTCCATTTACGAAAACTTTCTCTGTTTATTAAACATAACTTTTATTTTCTTTTGTATTGTAAGGTTGAAAGAAAAAGCTCCGCTGTTGTTAAACAAATCTTGTTTTAAGTTTATATAACTTCTAATATCGATGCAATTTAAAAATGTTACAACATCCACTTAATAACGTTGTCTTCGAGTTATTGCAACACATTTTATATCGAAAAAGATTTTAAACAAGTTCGATAAGCTTTCACAGCTTACACAGGTTGAATGGTAATAAAATTATTGGCTCAATGTTTAATGCATAGCCGATATCATCTAAAGCCGCGAAGAAATTTTCATATTTGGATTTTATTATGAATTTTTTTAGTTCATTTTTAAATAATAATCGCAGATTTAAATTCATTATATAATTCAAGATTTTAACATAATTTTTATTTCAAAAATTGATTTTGATTTGTTATTAATGTCTGATTAATTTAGTACCTAGTTTCATAATTCAAGGTATTAAGGGTGTAATTTGTTTGAATATAAAATTAACTTATTTTTATTCGCATTTACATCTATTGAACTGATTTTAAATTTTAGTTAAAACTATTTTCAATTCTTTTTTTTAGTAGTGATTTTGTATGAATATTTAGGAACAAATCTATTTAAGTAAACAAGTTGCAAATATTTATTGACGGTGTATTGAAATTACCCCATAACACGCGATCCTAATAATAGTTTTATGCTAAGAGCAAAAATTCAAATATTATTAAATATACACTGAAATTTTAATTTATACAGTTTTAATATAAAAAAAATATTTAAGAAAAGTCTGTACTGTATTTTTCAATTATATGAAGATATTAATATAAATAATCTAAAATTCTGTTTTTAGGGGTAATTTCACATGAGGAATATATTAGTGTGATCAGTTTTTTGATAAAACGATTTTTTGAGATTATGTAAATTTTAAAATATTAACAAAACAATCTTTTGGAAAAAATCTGTCGATACATTTGAAGCTGACACTAAATACAATACGTAGACATTTGTTTAGATTTATATGAAATAATCTTAAAAAAGAGATATAAAATTAAGATTATGATTTCGAGTTTTTACTAAGAAATTAAGCTTTTCATTGAAGTTCGTTCTAAAAGTATTATTTACATAATTTTTAACTAAAAATTTATATGTAAAATATTAATATAAAATATATTAAAAAAAACTGTTATAAAAGAAAAATAATATTTCAATTAAATCAGACAAATTCCAAAAAACTACTACTGTTACATACTTATTTCATACAAAATTTTTGCTTGGAAATGATGTAATAATATTTTTAAAACGAAGTTTAATAAAAAACTTTATTTCTGAATGAAATCTTGGAAAAGTCCTTAATTTACCTCCGGAATCACAATCTTCATTTCATACCTTCTTCTCAGGGTTATTTTAAAAAATTTGAAAACATTCCCACGTATATATTATTAAGTGTCAGCTTCAAATATACAGAAAGATTTTTTCAACAAAATTGTTGTGTAAATATATCGCTGAAAAATACAATACAGTTTATTCTTAAAGGTAAAAATGTATACAAATCAATTTTTGGTATATAAATATTCATTATAAACTTCAGAAAATTTACGAAATTTTATAATAATTTTTAACAAAATAAATTTTAGTTGTTCAAATAATTTTTTCAAGTATATTTATATATTAAAAAAATGAATACATATATGTTGCTAACTTGGCAATTTTAACCCCTATTCAAAGCAGATCTTCAAGTGTTTCCAAGTAAGAATCGTGGGACTACCTCAGAGAAAACAGTAATCTTAGTGTAATCTGAATCTAGTCTTGGTAACTTCATCCATTCTCTATCCACACTGTTTCTGGACTTCTTTTTTTGCTTGGCTGGTATAAACTAGTATCAGTTCGTACATTCAAAAAGCATTATTAATTGATTGCAACACTTGTATATTATTTTACGAAATATTGATTAAAATTTAATACATTTTTACCTCTTAGTTTATTTACTGCATTAAAGATAATTTAATCAAAGTAATGAGTTTTGATTTGTAAGACAGTTAATTTACAAAAATGGAAATATTTTTGTATGCAAAAATCAGTTCCCTAATTCTAAAATAATTATATCTCGAATTTTTATTTAATTCACACAAAACAGTGCTTTGTAACAAAAAAAAACAATTGTAAAGCGCTTTTTCTCACCTTTATAGAATGCGTTCCAGTTTCATTTTTTGAATCTGCATTCAGAATAAATGATATACAGAGTAATAAAATGGAGAAAATTGATTAGAACTATTCAAATTTATTAGTTATACAAGATCATT
>JABFPM010005978.1:0-10653 GCA_022817325.1 Idris sp. 1 HC-2018
AATTAAAAAGAAATTTGTCATATAATTAAATAAAGTAAATATGATGGTTAATATTTTATTGTTACTGAACTTTTCTCAATTTATAAAGAGTAATTTGTAATTCATTTAGTTATTTCTTTAATAATTGAAATAAAAAATGATTTTTTAGTTATACTAGATTTTTATTATTGGCAATTTTATAAACACTTAGAAAATTCAATTTAATTAATTCAATAACTGATTGAAATGATAAAAGTAAATTTTTGAATAAGATGGTGAAAGCCATGCACTACTAATTGACAAAAATAAATTTTTATTATTTAGAACTCCATTTTTAAATTACTATTGATATTTTACGGAGATCATTAATAGTGATTATAAAAAGAATATTATCATCTAAATGCTAGCTAAAATTTAATATAATTTTCGGTAATATTTGTTAACTTATAGTAATACGCAGTCCTACGTTTTTTCAAAATAATTTATCAGAACTCTCTCGATTCTGAAATCTTGATCGGCTTTTTATTCTCATTTAACGATTATGTCCAAAACTCATGTGAAAAATTCATCAAACTTATATATTTTAACATTTGTGGTTTGTTTACAAATTACATTCTAACCAAAATCATTTTGACAATTTTCATGTGTTCCTAAATACACTGAAAATTTTTTGCACCATTTTTACTATGCTCTCGACTCTGACACCTTATAAAAATCACTCTGTATATGCTTACTGGTAAACATATTGGAAGTCTAAAATTTTCATAACCATACAAGAATGTCTACATTCCTTTTTTTACCTGAATAATTGTTAGAGCCTTTGTAAATACCAAGATCGGTTATCAAACTTTGAACATCTTTTCTCAGCTTGCTTTGTTTTGCCCAATAATTAAAACTTCCTCGCAGAAAGTCTTTGACTTGATGTATAAAGATAACTGCTTATCTGTGTAAAGACAAATGTAAAATCAATATTAAGCTGTAAAAAGTTATTAATATTAGTAGGATCAAAGGAATTGTGCTTAAAAATGTTTAAACAAAATTTACTAATTCATAACCATCGGTTTCAGTACTTTAAACCTGTCTACATAGTCATGTGACTCAATATCGGTTGTTGTAAAGATATTCATTCTAGAACAACAAGTTATGGTCCAATATAAAATCACCGTGATCCACGGTTCCAAGCAAGATTTTAACCATTGCAACTTGTCTTCATTGTCTTCACCATCATCTATAAAAAATTATACATGTCAACAGTATTTTATTAAATCAAACTATAATGATATATATATGCACAGCTAACTATTCTAACTATCATAAAAATTACCTAAAGCCTTCAGACAAAGTCTATCGCCAAGCATAAACGATTTGGGATTTTTAATTTCTTCACCAATCTTGGCTTTTTTGGGTTTAGTTCCGCCGTTTGGTTCTGTACTTATTGTATGAAATCCATAATTTACCCTTAGCTAATACTTTCTTTCCAGTTACCTTATTAAAACTGTATGGAACGAAATAGGTTTCTGCAATTTCACCATTGAATTTTATAGCAATTTTAGCTGCCAATTCTTAGAGTCTTTCAGATCTTATTTTTTAAAAATAAAAATTATTATTCTTGTGAATAGCCAATAATATTTTAATTAATAATTTTGTCTTAATGAAAATATGCATATAAATGTATAATAATTAGATATTTAAAAATATGAGTGCCAATTAAATCAACATCGAAAAAATTGTCAATGTTTTACACTATGTCTAATATTGCTCGAAAAATGTTCAAAGTTATAAATGTAATTTTATCTAAAAAATCTTTCCCTATAAAATGCAAATGTTTTACTTTTTTGGTATGGCCAGTGCCATTGGCTGCAACATGATTATAAACAATTATCAATTTTTAGTTCTACTAGCATACGTAAGTGTTGTTGACGTAAACAAACGATCCGTATCACTGCGACCAGCGGCTTACGACGCAGTCTGCCTACAAAATTTTACACTTATACGTATACCTAAATTTTCTAATTAGGAAAATATACATGCCCCATGGTGTGGCCCATAGTGTGACTCATAGTGTGGCACTTAGTGTGGCCCATGGTATTGGCTAGTGATTGCAATACCGGTAAACGGTTTATCGGTAAACCGGTTAACCGGGCGGAAATCGGGCTCGGTTAATTATCGGTAAAAAAAATCAATAACTGGTAATTTCGGTAATTAAAAAACAAAAATTATACGAAATCTTTTTAAATTTTGTCAAAATAAATTAGAAATATAGCATTTTCTAGTATAAATAAAGATATTTTATTTATCTATAAGACTAATGACCGTAATAATAACAAATTTAATAAATATATAATAAATAATAATAAATATAATCAGCTGCAAATTATAATATTAATTAAACTGAAATTAAATAAATGAAAAGATTAGAAAATAAATAAGATTATAAATTAATATAATTTAGATATTTACTAGGAAGTGTAGTTTTGAAATTTTCCAATAGGATTCCACTGATTAAATTTTTTCACAATAAAAGTATGATTCAATTATTATATTTGTAATTACATTGGAATCAATTATAGTAAAGTGTTTTGAAAACATAATTTTGAAAAAATGAATCTTGTGTCAGTTTGGAAACATTTCACGCGAAGTGAATCAAAAGATTCTGCAACATGCAAACATTGTTCGAAAAAAATAAAAGCGGCTGGTGGTTCAACGAGTGGTCTGCATTCACACCTCAAAACCCAACATCAAATCAATACAATTAAAAGGAAATTGGATTCAAATAGTAATGAAAAAGTAAATAACAAGTCTTCGAAAATAACATCATTTTTCAGTAAAGAGAAAGATGACTCATTTCCTGCTGTAGCTTCGCGTTTGATTGCAAAAGATGGCTTGCCCTTTAGTAAACTTTGTACTTCAAACGATTTACGAAGTTTATTAACTGCGAAAGGGTATACGAACATCCCAAAATCTCCGAATACAATAAGAGATATTGTAATCAAATATGCAGAGAAAGTTAGGAAATTAGTTATGAGTGAAATATCTCAACGAATTCAAAGAAACGAAACATTTAGTTTGACTTTCGATGAATGGACTTCTAATAAAAATCGAAGGTATATGAATGTGAACCTTCATGCTTACGACAAATTTTGGAATCTTGGCTTGTGCCGCATTCATGGTTCTATGCCTGCAGAAAAATGCGTGAAACTTTTGCAAGAAAGACTAGCTGAATTCAACATTTGTATCAATAACATCGTTTCAATTACAACTGATGGAGCTGCTGTCATGACAAAAGTTGGCAAATTATTGAATGTGCACCAACAACTATGTTTAGCGCATGGAATCCAGTTAGCCGTTATCAAGGTTCTGTACAAAAATTTGGAGTCAAAGGCAAATGACATTGAAGATCACACGCTTACCCAGTTAGTAAAACAGAATATTATTTATTATTTTTCAATTCTTTTATTATACGTTGTGTATTAAAACTTTTTGATTTTATTGTATAGGACATTTGATTCCATGGATTCTGATGATGAGGACATTGAGCAGATTGGTGATAATGACCGTTTTGAGGTGAGCTCTGGAGATGACACTGAGGTGCTCCCTCTAAAAGACGCAGAAATCAAGTCTTTAATTGAACAAATTAGAAAAACCATAAAGATCTTCCGCAAATCACCAACAAAGAGCGACGAGGTATTTATAAAACATGTGAAAGAAGAATTAGGCCGCGAAATCTCACTCATATTGGACACAAAAACGAGGTGGAATAGTTTATTAAATATGTTAGAGCGATTTTATATGGTTCAGAATTCGATTAGAAAAAGTCTCATTGATATTAATTCAAAAATCAGCTTTTTAGACTTTGAATTAAAATTGCTATCTGATATAATTCGAGCCCTGCAACCATTAAAAATAGCCGTAGAAAGTATTTGCACAGAAAATATTAACTTGTACGTCGCGGATGTCTCATTAAAATTTATGTTTGACGAGCTTGATAAACAAAATTCGGAGTTAAGTCAACAGCTTTCAAATGAATTGATAAATTATATCACAAAACGACGAACAAAGTGTTCAGATGTATTACAGTATTTATACGATTCAAATAACTTAGAAACTTATGATTATGGCATTTTCAATAAGTCAAGCAAAAAAGAAATCAGATACATAATCACAAACTTGGCTGAAAAATTTGCAAAAAGTAACGAAACTAACAACAATGATGAAATTTTGAATCTTGATTCCGTCACAGATAATCTAACTCCGCCAGAAAAAGAGTTATCCTTGAAAGAACAATTGCAATTAGCAATTCGAAACAAATTATCATCATCTAGCCCATCAAGTTCGAAATTAAAAGATATTGCATATTGTGTTAATAAAGAAATGTCCCTTTTTGAAAAGAAGGCATAAGGGGAAAATACCTCCAGCTGGTATTTGATTATTTGAACACAATTAAACCAACTAGTGTAGATTCTGAAAGGGCCTTTTCGGCAGCTGGCTTGATTTGTACTAAAATGCGTTCACGATTAGGAGATGAATCACTTAATAAGTTATGTTTTTTACGGGACTATTTTAATAAAGATGTTTGATTTGTTAACTACTTTGATAAACGTGATTCAGAGAATAAGTCACTTATTAATAATAAGTTATTATAACTTATAATTTATAAGTGTATGCTGTTATTTTGTTTTTAAGAGGTGATTATACAAAAACTTTGTAAGTTTCATTTATTGCATCATGCAATTTGCATGTGTACTGCAATATAAGTTTTAGTTTTTTTTAATAAAAATGTGTCTTGATAATTGATTCATTATTTATTTGCCGTTTTAATACCAATTTTTTATAATTAAAATAAAATTAAAAATTACCGATAAATTACCGGTAAACCGGTTTTCTCAACAAATTTACCGAATTACCGGCAAAGAAAATAATCGGTAAATTTGCAATCCCTAGGCGGACCCGTTGGACGTCTAGTTGCGCTGACAATCTCCCCGGTTTCCGAGAATTATGCCTCGTTATCCACCCCCGCTGTGGTATTACTTTCCCTTACCTCGCACACCCCCCAGTTTCAACACTCTGTTGATCACTGGCCCAACTCCGGGGTCTTATTCTTGCGGATGAAGATCCACTCTCGTCTGATCCCATTCAATTGCTCATCGGGGCCGACCTTTACTCCCAGATTTTGCTGAACGGCCTGCGAAAAGGCGCTCCAGGCCAACCCAGTGCGCAGCTCACCATTTTCGGCTGGATCTTATCCGGTGCCACGACCTCCATTAAGGCCCCCGCTGCTAATGTGTTCTTTCATCTTCTCGAGATTGAGCGTGATCTCAATTCCTCGCTTCAGAAGTTTTGGGAGATCGAAGAAGTCCATCGCCCCGCTGTCGCTTCCTTGGAAGATGCACGATGCGAAGAGCATTTTCTCCGCTCCTATAACCGTGCTGCTAATGGTCGTTTCATTGTTCGCATCCCCTTCAAACAGGACCCGCCCTTGCCTTTAGGTCCCTCTCGGTCCCGTGCGGACCGGTTGTTAGTTAGTCTCGAAGCTCGTCTTCTCCGCAAACCCGACCAACGTCGCAGCTATTGTGATTTCATGGACGATTATCTCACTCAAGAACATATGACCGTAGTGGACGAGTAGCGGGAAGGCTCGTCACCATCTCTCTATCTATCCATTCACCCGGATCTGCCCAGTTTGATCACCCGTTGGTGTCTCCATTGCTATGTCTGCTGCGCTGATATCGCACAGATGTATCGACAGATCCTGGTCCATGAAGATGTCCGCTGGCGATTCTCCCCGACTGACCCTATCCGCAGCTGTCAACTAAACACCGTCACTTTCGGCATGGCCAGCGCTCCGTTTCTGGCGCAACGCGTTCTGAAGCAACTAGCGGTGGACGACGGGCCGGATCTCCCTCTTGCCGTCTCCGTCATTGCCCGAAATTTTTACATCGATGATTGTCTGTTCGGTGCAGACACGCCCGACGACACTCGGGCCATCAAATCCCAAATTGTAACTTTATTACAGAGAGGAGGCTTTGAACTGCGGAAGTGGGCCAGTAATGCCCCCGAGATCGTTTCGGACATGGTCACTGAGCATCACGGCTTGGCTCTGGATCGGGAAATCAAAAATGATGACGCCCTCAAAATTTTAGCTCTCATCTGGAGACCCCTCTCGGATTCTTATCATTTCGCTGTCTCGACCGAATTTTTCCCTTCGGATCCGATGACTAAACGCTCCGTTCTTTCGGTGATAGCTCGTTTCTATGACCCCCTGGGTTAGGTCGGTGCGGTTCTCGTTCGGGCCAAAAACCTTATACAAGACCTCTGGCAACTCAATCTCGCCTGGGATCATGCACTCCCCCCCCCCCTCCGCTGCCTACGGTGGCGCTCTCTTTGCGCAGAACTTCCCTTGTTACGTCAGCTCGCCATCCCACGATGGCTCCATGTCAACCCCCGCTCTAAGTCCGTCGAGATCCACGGTTTCTTCGACGCCTCCGTGAAAGCGTATGCCGCCGCTCTGTACCTCATGTGGTCACTGAGCACGATGAAGTCCAGGTCTCGCTCTTGATGAGCAAAACCCGCGTAGCCCCACTCAAGCAGATATCGATCCCGCGCCTCGAACTCTGCGGAGCTGTTTTACTCTCAGATCTTTTGGCCTCTCTTCGTCTCATGCCTGAATACCAAGTGACCCCCGCCATATGTTGGACCGACTTCACTATCGTTTTGGCGTGACTCGGACGCCCATCCTGCACCTGGAAAACTTTCGTGGGCAATCGAGTCGCCTCCATCCAGTCAGCACGACCCTCCTTGGCCTGGAGGCATGTTCCGGGTCCGGAAAACCCGGCTGACTTGGCCTCCCGTGGCATCTCCGCGGAAGCATTGCTCTCCCATTCTTTGTGGTGGAGTGGGCCTCCGTGGCTCTCTCTGTCTCCCGATTACTGGCCTCATGTCACCCCTGCGCCCTCTGGAAATGTTTCCCTTGAGGAACGAATCGTCACGTTCGCTGTGAGTGTGCTCGATGACCCCCTCGTCGTTGCCTCCCGGTGTTCTCTGTTGTCATGGTTATTGCGCATCATTGCGTACGTTCGCCGGTGGTTACCTCGTTATCGAAGGCATCGCTCGTTCGCCATCACCGCCACCGAGAAGGTAGCTGCTCGTCAGTCTGTTATTCAGACCCTACAAACTTATCAATTTCCACGGGAAATAGCCCTCTTCGAAAAAAATCAACCGCTCTCCTCGTCCAGCCCCTTGACCCGATTGTATCCCTTCCTTGACGGCCAAGGTCTTATGCGTGTCAGTGGTCGGTTGTGTCACGCCGGCCTTCGGTCGGAAACAGCCCAGCCCCTTATTGTGCGAATTCATCTCGTCCCTTTACCCACTGCGGGGTGGATTACGCTGGGCCTTATCAGGTCTGCATTGCTAGCGGTCGGGGGCACCGATCGCATCCCGCGTATATTGCTGTGTTTGTTTGTTTGTCCATCAAGGCCATACATCTGAAGGTTGTCAGTGACTACTCGTCCGCCACATTTCCCGCTGCGTTTCGACGGTTTTGCGCTCGGCGTGGGCGTCCTGGTCACATGTACAGTGATCAGGGCACTACGTTTCGCGGCGCCGATACGGAGTTGAGGCAGGCTTTCTCTTACGCGATTCGCGATCCCGATTATCAAAGTTACTGTACGGATGACGCCATTTCATGGCACTTCATTCCACCCGCTGCTCCGCATTTCGGTGGTCTGTGGGAGGCCGGAGTCAAGAGCATGAAATCCCACTTGTCTAGACTCCTCGGCCCCCACATCCCCACCTTTGAAGAGTTGATCACCCTCACCGCACAGATTGAAGCCTGTCTTAACTCCCGCCCCCTTGAGCCGCTCACCGATAATTGTGAGAGCCTCGAAGTGCTCACTCCGGGTCATTTTCTGATCGGCTCCTCGCTCGTTGCTTTGCCGGGAAACCCCGTCGCCAGCCCTTCTGTCTCTCTCCGCGGACGATGGCTCCTCACGCAAGAGCTGTTGGAAGCCTTTTTGCAGCGCTGGTCCACGGATTATCTCCACATGCTCCAGCATCGATCCAAATGGGTCCTCAAAGACCGACCCGTCACGGTTGGACAGATCGTGCTCATACATCACCCTGCATTGCCCCCCTCCAAGTGGCAACTCGGCCGAGTGACCCATCTCTATCCTGGGACCGATGGTGTCACCCGAGTTGTTACGCTCCGCACCGCCACCTCCACGTTGCAGCGCACCATTACGAAAATCTGTTTGTTACCAGTCCATTTAAATTTTGAGACCCCCGCCTCCGAGCCTGGCCCTGACCTCTGATAATTGTTGCGCCGAGGTCGCAAGGCGGGCGGTGATGTTTCGTTAAGAAATTTGACCGCGCTTTTCGGTCATGTTGGCAGCATGAAATTTTTCTCCCTTCCTCGCCCGGCCGAATTGGCGGCAATTTTCACCAGAAAGCGAAAAACTCGGTGAGACGCGGACGTGCGGACGGTGAATTCTCCCGTTGCGAAATCTCGTGCCACGTGTCACGAGCCGCAACTTCTCTTGTTTTTCTTTTATTGCTAACGGACGCTCAATTTCGGACCTACTCGCGGGCCACAATGTACAATTTAGTGGTATAGGCAATAAAGTTTAGTGTTGCAGTGAAATTGTGACCTTCATTGTGTTTCCCTCGGCTTCCATTTCCTTCACACCCACTCCGCAATTTTACATTTGGTCGTGATCAAGGGTTAGTGTGTGGACATCCAACACACCCCAGGATTCACGCCAACAAATATGAATTAGAAAAGAAGAAGAAGATCGTTAGTCTTCATGAAATATATAAAAATAAATTCAATTTATGATTTTTTATTTATGGTGAATTAGTGAAATTGTGCTATAAGATGATAACATTAATAAATTCCCGCAAAATTTTTTTTTTCAAGTATAATTCCCGCTTTTTTCACGCATCGTCTATATTAAGTATAATTCCCGCTTTTCCCGCTTTTCCCGCTTGAAGGGAACCCTGTTTATCATCTTGCGAAATAATTTTTTTATTTATAACATTTTATTATTTAATTAAATACAGAGATTACAAAATAGTTAGATCAAAAATTTAATTTTTTTGATTTATGATGTAAATGTTTCGTTATAAATTAAACTAAAATGTTAGATTAAAACTAATTTCGATTATTTATTAATTCTTAAACATAATAATTTTATTTTAATTTATAGAACTTACCAAGTACAAGAGAACACTCAAAATAATACAGAATAATTAAATAACTGCAAGAGAACCATTCACTCAACTTTTGAACAAATTCAATAACAATTTAATTATTGAAATTCGGCAACAATCCGTTGTTTACAAATATACAGTATCTTGTTTTGGTGTGACGTCATTATAGTTCCCGCGCGCCTGTACAAGCACGTCCAAGTAATACACAAGCACACAGGCTCGCACACACGAAAGTTTGAGTTAAAAAAAACCGGTGAGCATAAAATAGACGCAAGGTGCCAATTCGAAATAAGAAAAGTGATTGCATTACGAATAATTAAAATTTTTGATAGAAAAGATGTGTTGGACGTCTTTAGTTAAATATTGCTCATCATAACCTCCATTTTTTGTTTTAGGCAAATTTTTTATCGCTTGTTAAAACCTTTAGTTTGCTTTAAAAAAAATTGTTTTACTATTTTGATAAAAATGTATATACAAAATTTAAAATACTTTATGTTAATTTCATTTTACCCAGTTTTTAAGTTAAAAAAAATTGTGTGTGTTCAATTTGTTATTCGAGAAAAAAATCATTTAACTATTTCAATAAAAGGAATCAAATATAAATTTATTGACAAAACTCTCGATTGACGTTTAAAATATAATTCAAATTCTGAGCTCACAATTAAGTTTGAAATAGTTATTAATAATTTATTTACTTTTTAAAAATTAAACAATAAAAAAAATTGAACAAAATAAATAAAAATATAATTCGCTCCAACGTATGTAAAGTGTTGCCTTTTTTTCTTTTATTAACGAGTAGACATATTTTCAGAAATATGTCTAAATCCAAATTATTGGCCCTTGTAAAGTGGATTGGAGGGGAAAATCATGGAAAGTACACAGCGGGCGTATCGGTTGATTGGATACGCGATTTCGACTATGAAAAGTTCCGCAGCGAGTCCGCCGATCCTGACCACTCCGATATTATTGAGTGACGCGAGCCTCGTAAAAGACCAAAAGGAGGATGGCAGTTATTCGATGCAATTGTTATCCATGTCAGCAGTACGTTTGTCAAAAGTCATACAAATATAAGATAGCCGTTTCTATCGAAAATTTTAATTATATGTGAGAAGTTCATGCTAATACATAGTAAATCATTGTTCAATTAGTTTGCCAAATCATTTTTAGCTGATTAATTAATTAATTATATTTACTTATTCAATGATAAAATACATATTTTTTGAGTTCAAAATAATGAGTTCCTTGATTCAAAAAAAATTTAAATAAACAGAATTTTCAAATTATAAAACTGAAATAAAAAAATGTAATAATTGTTATTTTAATTATAATTAATTAAATGTAATTGATTTTTATTAAATTATGCACATGACTTTTTTCATATCATTCTACAGGGTGTACAAAAAGTTCCGGGACGGTCAAATATCTTGCGAAATACGCAACAAATCGAAAATCTAAAAATATACGTGTCAA
>JABFPM010005979.1:0-10649 GCA_022817325.1 Idris sp. 1 HC-2018
CATGCTTGGATACAACATGTATGGCCCATGTATATTTGTCATACATGGACTAACCGCGTCTCATGTAAAATCCATATATGGGATTTGTTTACATAGTTAAAACGTGCATGATACTTCATGTATGAAATTTTACATGGTTCATGCATGGATAAAAAATCATGCATGGACCATGCATGGCTATCATCATATATGGACCATATATAACTTGAAGGGTTTGACCGAGATTACAAGGTGTTAAGCTAGAGCACTAACACCTGAACCACAGAAACTTATAATAGTATATGTGAAAATCATACACATAATCTATAAGCCATTTCCATGCATGGATGGCATTTTAACATGGACCATGTATGGACGGTATTTTTACGTGAACCATGCATGACATATATACATGTATGGATTTTACATGAGATGCGGTTAATCCATGTATGACAAATATACATGGACCATACATTTAGTGCAAAATATAATAAGAATAAATATACAAATTTAAACCGTATGATTTACACCTTCTGTTTTCAAATTAATTGTAATTATTTATAAAATTTCAATTTCTTTCTATCTTAATAGAAAAAAATTATGAAATGAACGTAAACATTGATCAAACTAAAGAAAAATTAAATTGAATTTAATATAGGGGAGAGGAGACTTGACCCTAGAGCTACATTGTGCCTAAAGCCATCTTAATTATATATATATATATAAACTATAACCACATTCACAAAAATATTTTTACCTATAGCGTATACAAAGATTCCCGGTACTTTGGTCTAAATTTGATTGATTTTAATGTTATTGGTATTTATTTATTAAAAAAAAACAGTTTTTGGTAGACATTTTTTCATTTCATTTAAGTTAATAAATTTTTTGACATACACTATAAAGTCGTCGGATTTAAAGTGAAACTGAAAGTATATTAATTAAAAATTAAAATTGTGTGAGTTAGATTAGAAATATTATTACATATTAATTGTTATAACAATAATAAACAAAAAAGTCATGTGCTTGTGGTTAGAGTCACTCATTATTAGGTTTTATTTGAAGAAATATTGGAAAATTATAATAAATTGTCAAATTTGTATTAAAAAAAAGTTTATTTAATAAATTTAATAGAAATGAAGGTTGTGATTGAAAGAAAATTGTTGCGTTGTTCAATAATTGTTCAAAACTTTGCAATATATGCTTAATAATTATTGAAAATCACAGTGGCTCTAGGCAAAGTTCAAATGCCTAAAACCTAGAGCTAATATATACTTTTTTTAAAATTAGTATTTTGTTAATACAATTTAATGATTTTCAATAATAAAAAATAGTTTTAGATGTAAACATTGTTAAAGCTTGTAGTATATATTTAGATTTTAGTCAAAACAATTATTTTGTCTGAAAAAAATTATGGTTAAAAAGTGGCTTTAGGCTGCAGCCTCTCCCCTAACGTCTGTTTCCGAAAGAAAAAGAAGCTTTTGAACTCAAAGATTTATATAACTCTATGAATATAAAATTTTATTAAAATTATTTAAATTCAAAAGAAACAAGAATTTATTAATTAACGTAATATTAGCACCGGTAAAATGATTAATCTTGTTTAAAAATATTTATACATTATAATTCATTTTCGTTTAAAAACATTTCTCTTTGGAAGTTTAAATTCAAAGTTATGTTATGTTTATCAGATTAATGTTAAACTTGCAAAAAATAACTCAATCAAATAGACTATTGATTATTTTCAACGAAAAATCAATTTTGTAATGAAATTTTATTCATTACAACGTTTTCTATAACTTGGTATTATAGACTACGTTAGTAGGATTATACATATGCATATTTCTCATATGTAAGAAATTCAATAAAAGGTTTACTTCGAAATATGTTGTATCCAAAGGCTAGCAAGTGAAATTGCTAGCAAGATCTTCACTAAAGGTAACAATCCAAAGGCAAAGAAGGATGCTAAACATTTGAAGCATGTAAACCCTACGAGAAATACTTACATACTCTACCAGCCATTCACCCGAGCTTTAACCTTCTTGTTATCTAAATATTATTTGAGAAACATTGACACACATGTGCTTAACATCTTCTGTTGTCACGCTACTCCAACAAACAGTACTTTTTTAAAAATAATTTTTATTTTTAGAGATTTAGTTCTTTTGCAGGTTCAACATATTTTCATTTTTGAAATGTCTTCAAGTTTGGTGTATTTTTATGTTTAACTCTTATTCTTTATATCCAATTATCATGTAATTTTGAACAGTTATGTATTCGTCCTGATTATTGATGTAAATATATAATCTGTCAATACTGGGCCGGTGTGAATTCTCAAGTGATTTCCAGATAATTATACCAGTTCAAATGTCCTTGTCATAGCTTCACCGACTTTTTTTTGCTGAGATTCTCTTTTTTATAAATGATAAACATTGTCGGTAATAACATTTTATACTACTTGACGATCCATTGTTAATTATTGAGAGAATTTTAAAACGTTTTTTAAAACAAAGTTTTCTTAACAACCTTTTTTGTTAAAAAATACAACACAATTTCAATGCAATTGCTTCAAAATGATTGAAAAAATAGTGTAAAATAATCGAACTGTGATGCTGTTTTTCTCTTTATTCTTAGAAATTTATAATTAACAATTTCAGGTCAGCCGGTTCTATCTTATATATACAGTATAATAACTTTCTTTTTTGTTTGAAGGTATCTTCAATAATTAATTCAGATTGATTGCTTCATATTTAAATTGATTATGACAATTAATGTTACACTTACATTTATTGATTTCTCTTCCACCTCCTCTTCTGCGGTTGGTTAAATATCTTTGACGGAACATCAAGACATTCCAGCAGATACGGACGTTCAGACGGATTTTTCTCCTACACCAGCACTTTTCTCACCGATAACCATATTAACCTTTAACACACAAAATTGAGAAACTTAAATACATGTTTCATAAACTTATTTTTTATTCACTACAAGCTTCTAACTTAGTTTCTAAAGAATTATTTGATAGTTTACCTTTTCACTTCTGTACAAGTAATTATATTTTCATTCTAAGAGTTTACAATATAATGTAACTATGATGAAAAGAAAATATTTAATTATTGGCCAAATTAAATTCGTTATATGAAATCTAATCTAACTTATCGTTCACATTTACTTTTATTTTTCAATGATTATTTTATGTTTTATTTATTTTTACTTGTCAACATTTGTATTTTTGTATCGTAGAAGAATCGCATTAAACTCTCTGTGTAAAATATTGTAACCATTCCGACTTCTTTTGTAAAACTGTTAATATTATACGTTTTACAAAAATAGTGTCAGAAATAAACAATTTCAATTAATCAAAATTGCTTAAGTTATATTTGTCTGAATCATTAATAAATAATTTTTTAATGATTACACTTAAAATGACTTATCAGGAATAAAAACTGCGTCCACTGTTAGAAATAATCTGAAATTTCAGTCACTTTTCAGATGCATTTGTGTCTTAAATTTCAATTCCTGGGAGATTAATTCAATTTTCAAATACTAGTGTGTCTGAAATTTAATAATCGCGAAGTTTGATCCTATAAACATAACCTCTTTTTACTATATGAAAAATTATTTTACTCAAAATAAATACATTTTTTCGATAAAAAAAATTATAATAATATGTATTTATAATGTGTCTTTAAATTGTTAATTAAATTAACCATTTTTCTTCCTCGGACTGCTTAAAATGTTTATTGAGAATGAACTCAATAAATGAAATTGTTTTTATGTTTTTATCATTTTTTGATTACATGTTATAGCTCGTCATGAAATATATAAATTATAAAATTAAATTTAGTTTGACACACTATTTAATCTTTTAATCTTAATTTAATTCCTTTTTACAAAATAATATATCAATTATAAGATGGTTGTATTTGAAATTTCAGTTACGCACATTTGAAAAATCTTCAGGTCAGAGTGTTTGAAGTTTCACACAATATTTTTTAACAGTGTAATTATGTCACTTTTAATCTACAATTATTGTTAAATTACAATGTAAAACTAACGTGAATAAAAAACATTAAGCCTTTTCAAATTTAATTCCTATGTTTTTTGGTATAATGGACAGCTTTACAAATGAAGAACAGGCTTTAAACATCAAGTTAGACAGTGGTCATATTATCGTATCTAGTGGGTTTTCTCCGTTAAATTCATGAACACGGGTAACACCACGAATCCACAAAGAATGTTTCAGTGTTCAGAATAAAATATTCAACAGATGAATGGGATAGGAAAATATGGCTTTGAATTTGGCTGTAAAATAAGATTGTGCTTACTTTATCTTCCAATAATATAAATGGAATGCGTTTATCGAAAAGATAATTGGATGTGTGCAAATAAAGTGAGAAATGAAATTATAAATTTGAGAAATTTAATTTCAAGAAAATGAACATTTTTTGGATAATAAACTTTCATGGCATTTAATGCAATATAGTTATTTGATAGAGAATTAAATTGTGTGAATAAAAATAGATTCATTAAACGTTAGTAATATATAAATAGTAAAAATAAATAAACTTAAAGTTATAGATATGACAAAAATCAAAATAAATAACCAGCATCTGCAAGGAAGAAGATAAATTTGGCGGGATTTAAGGGATTTGAGAGAGGTACATAATATATTCTGTAATGTTCTTACATAAAAGTATCAGGTGTTAAGAAGCTTCTTGAAAAAGAATTAAATGTAAAACCGTATCATAGAATTACTTCATTTGGCAAAGAGAATTTTCTGTTATTCAAATAATTTGTAAATCAAATAACTTCTTTTGCGATTGAAATATAATTTTGGTTAAATCAACTGTTTAAATATTTATTAGTTTAATGTAAAAAGATTAGCCAAGTTAAATATGAATAAAACTGGAAAACAATTATTTTAGAATTTCTATTATATGTTGTCAAATACATTTTACAAGTTTCTTTTGATAATTGTATTTATTTTGACAAATGTAAGATGAAAATATGTATATACATGCATATTTTGTTTTTTAGTTTCAGTTATTAACGAGAACAGCATTAACTATTTATTGAAGAATAAAATTATATTTTTCATTGTAAAAGGTAATGGAGCAGACAAAATTTATGAACTAGGTGATCTCTATATAATCTTTTGTGGTGTCTATCAAAAATGTATGGTAAAACTACTTGATATATTACTATTAAAAATATAAAAAATAAAGCTAACATAAGATGAAAATCATAATGTCTTTTGGGTCATGTGGCTGAGCTCTTGTTTGCTAATTATGAATAATTTATGTTTATTTTCGATTTCTTAACCTACGCAAACTGAAATGTGATACGTTTTAAGATAATGATATGGTTTTTGCAAACTGAAATGTAATATGGTTTAAAACAATGGTGTTGATATTAAACATTTTAAAATTTTAATTTTAGTATTGTTCTAAGTTGGAATTAAAATAAGAGTTTAGGTTTTGTATATTGCAAATTAAAGAAATTTGGAGTATTATTTAAATATAATTTATTAACATTGTTTATAATTTAAGTATTTTAGTCAAACAGAAAATTTCGTTGCATAATTAACTTCATTTGTATGAGTTTAACATAAAAAAAATCTGTAACAATTAAAATGACTTATTATGTAAAGGGGTGCATAAGTTCTAAGCGCTGAAAAATGAGTGTTTATCAAGAAAACTTTGCAAATTTATTATACAAGTATTGAATTTTACATATCATACATTAAATTGCCCGGAGAGAACAGAATACAAATCACCATCAATGTTGGTAAATAAACTTGAAATATGCTTGATTAATTGAAAAAATAACCATTTTTTTTCGATGAAATTTATCTCCATTTTTATAAAAATTACAAAGAATTACAATAATATTTCAAATTTATGCAAATATGAGATTATTTTTAGCAAATATATTACTAAAAAACCACGATAAAAATAAATTCAAAGCTTAATAAACTTTTCCATGTACAAACTAACAAATGATCTGCATTAAAAAAAAGAATATTCGATAAACTAGAAAATGCAAAAGTGACGCATACTTGGACGTTATACAAGTTAGGTTAACAGATTTATTGTCTGAAAAAATCGATCAACCTTCATTTCTGCAAACATTATCCATGACTCAAATTTCTTTGAGAACTCAGTAATAAATTATTTCCAAGATTGTGAAAATTAACTTGGCAACAATTAAATAGGATATTTCTTGTATTCATGGATGATAAAAAACTAAACAATAGCATTGAAACATATAAGCAAGGAAAAAACTTTCTAATTATTAACTTTTAATTACAAGAAGAAGCCCTCAGAGATTCATAAGATTTCATCTCTTGTTAGACTTTCATCTTTCATCATTCCTTAGGATACCAAATTAATGTTGTACAAATATTTTTCAAAAATGAAATTCAGAATCTCGCTAGTATTTGAATTTAATCAACTAGCATTTATTTAGCAGACATAATTATGTTCAGTTGAACATTTTAATAATTATTTATTTCTAACTAAATTAATCGATTAATTTCGTGCCGACAAGTTGTTGTAATTTATTGATCTGCTTATTGATGTGCAGTAATTCGGAAAGCTTTGAATAATTTGAACAAAAACTTAATTCACTTATGTTTGTTGAAATAACTTAATGTAGAAAGATTATATTTCAAATTGATTTAAGCGCCATTCCTGGGCGTTGACTCGAGATCACAAGTTGGTCTCGGGGTCGATTCGAAAAATGCGTTACTCGACACTGAAACTTAGTTAACCTTCCCCTTCAATAAAAGTATCTCTACAAAAAAAAAAAAAAAAAAAAATTCAAAAGCGGTTATAAATTGCATGAAAATGTACCGATGCACAATGCATCAAGATACGTTTGTTTTGTTTTAAACTATTGTGTTAATTAAATATTGTTAATAATTTATAGAAATATTTTTATTAATAAAATTGTTGGGTCGATCTATGAATGTATTTATTATGTCTCCTGTTCGTCACAGAACATCTGTTGAATCTGTAAAAAGAACTGATTTTGAGTTCAGTGAAGAAAAACATAAACACAGTAAGTATTTTATTAAAAAAAATAATAATAAAATTGTGCCATATTTGAAAATCAAACAAGTATGTATAACATAAAATTACTTAAAACATTAAATTGACAAATATTTTTTGATAGGTTTTTCTCATTCCTGTAAGTCGTTCTTTTGTCTTTTAGATAAATTCTTGCCGTCGAAGTTCAAGCGAACTTCTTGATATAATTTTTAAAATAAAAAAAATGAATAAAAACAAATTTATTTTAATGAATTTTAGTCATCTTTTTTTGATATGTATTATTTTGATTATTTCAAATTCATTTTAAAAAATAAAAATTAAAAACTTAATACATATTTTATAAAATTATGAGATATAAGAACAAATTGTTCAATTATATCAAAAACAAGTCAGATTTTAAGATCAGATTAGATGAGATTTAAGTAAAGATTCAAGATATTGAGAAAGTGAATGGTAAGATGGAAAAATGTGAAACAAAATGATCTATAAAAAGTAATAAAAATATTATTATTTAGGTTTGGTCCAGCATGCACATGAAGATGACGAAAAAAATAATCAAAGCAAAACAGAAAATTTGGACAAAGAAGCTTTAAGTAAAGATGTTTATGTAAGAAATCGTACAATAACTTAAATATTCAAATTCATAACTTTCATGCTGAAAATATTTCATGAGTATTCTGATCAAGATTCTATATTATTTTTTTCTACAAGTTATTAACTAGAATAAAATATTGAAAACTTAATAATTTTTTGACCACAGAAACTTATAAAGAACAATTTTTGTTTGTTCATTTTGACTTTTAAATACTGCTATTTATGGAAAAATTTCGCTTTAACTAAATATAGAACACTGTTAAAAATATCATAAAATATAATGTATTTTTAATTTGAAACTATAAATAAGTTTAAAGTATTATACATTAAAATTCTTTTATTGAATTTCTGTGGTCAACAAATAATTAAGTGTCTAATATAGATTCTATTTAAGAATTTATACAAGCAAGTAATATGGAATTTTGATCAGAATCCTCATAAAATATTTTCAGAAGGGTTGTAAAGAAAGAAAGAAAAAAAAATACAAAACAAGAAATTTAAGTCAACACTATTAAAAATGTCATGAAATTTAATGTACAGTTCATTAAAATTGTTGTTTAAATTTGTAGAATATATTTAATATAATAAACGTACTAATTTTTAACAGTAAAATCAAAATTATTTTGTTCTTCAAATAAAATTCCTTGGAATTTATTCTAACAGAATTTATAGTCATTGTGTATTATCTCTAATTCAGCAATCATTCAAATTTATTATTTATCCTTGAAATTTTCATTGCCTTTTAGTTCTGCAATTATATTTGTTTATAATAAAATTTCTTGTTATTAATTATGTATAATTTTAAATAAAATTTTTGTATCAAATTTTTGATATACTAAAATTATCAGAACAATTTGCTGGAAATACTGGAAGAACTAAAAGATACAAATAAAGAGTTCAGCCAAAGAGTTGCAAATTTAGAAGAACAACTAATACTGCAAAAGAAGTTTCCACCTTCTTTACTGGAAAATCAACACACCAAAAGTAGCATAAAGTATATTCTTCTTTTTGCATAAACTTTGCTTTTACTAACAATTTATTCAACAAGTATTTTTTTTTCTTTTAGAAAAATTGTTAAACCTGACAAATTACCAGAAAGGGAATTTACGTTTACAAAATCAGTACTTACAGAACTTTTTGAAATTGTCCACATTGAGACCCTTCGCAATGTATTCCTAGTTAGCTTAATAATATTAATGCTAAGCACTGTTGTAAGTGATTTAATGGAAACAGGAACGTAAGCAATATATTTTCTTCTATAAAAATTTAAAATTAAAGATATTTTTATTATTTATATTCTATATTATTTCAGGACTCAATTGGGATTACGTACGATAATGGTAGGCTTTAACAAACTACCTCTGGCAATTTCAATTTGGTTGTGTATGATATCATCAACTTTTGGTGTTTTTTATTTTTTCAATCGTTGGGCTGTTAAGTATGAATCCCTCAATCACAAATGTAAGTATAAAATTAAATATGATATATGCAGAAAATTGCAATAATAAATTTATTTTTTCAGCTTCCTGGTCAAAAATTCATAACTACATATTCTTATCCGCATATATAATATATTTAGGACTTTTTTCTTATTTACCTATGAAAGTGATCACAGAGATATATTTTCCTTTGGGTACTAGTTTGGCTTTATTAATGGAACAGGTGAAGTTTTTGAACAATTTGCTCTTCTTATTTTATAAATAAACCTGTAATTTTTTTCTATTTTCAGATTCGATTAATTATGAAAATTTATGCTTTTGTAAGATCTAATGTTCCTAAAGTGTTATCTGGTAATTGTTCACCGGAGATTTCCAAATTCATATACTTTTTGTTTGCTCCAACTTTAGTTTACAGAGACAATTATCCAAGGTAACTTTTTTTTAATTAATTCTTTCTTTCAAAAATAAAACAATTCAGAGTAAAACTCCTTTAAGAAATTTAAATTTTGAGATTAAGTTATGAAAATTATTATTCTTATTCCAGAAAATCAACTATCAATTGGAAATTTGTTTTTTCACATTTCACCGAAGTTGTTTTTGTCTTGTTCTACGTGGCTTTCATATTTGAACGAATGTTGCTGCCATATTTTCAAGATTTTGGTAAAGAACCTCTGGTGATTCGCACCCTTGTCCTCAGAATTTTTGCGGCATCATTACCCGGCTCTTTATTATTTATCAGCGGATTTTATTTACTGCTCCACGCCTGGATGAATGCTTGGGCTGAAATGTTAACATTTGGCGATAGAACTTTTTACAAAGTAATAATTTAAATTTAATTTTCATCTGAAATTAATTAATTTATTGAATTTAAAAATAAAACCTTTTACAGGACTGGTGGAACGTTTCTTCCTATGGAAGTTTTTATCGCACTTGGAACATTGTCGTTCACGACTGGCTTTATACTTACATTTACAAAGATATGTATGAACATTTCAGCGGAAAAAGCAAGATCATTTCCATGATTACGACATTTTTAATTTCCGCAATTGTTCACGAATACCTTATGGCATTGAGTTTTCGATTTTTCTACCCAGTGCTGTTCATAAGTTTTGCAGGTTTCAGTGTCCTGTTTGTCTTTGTAAGTAAGAAATTTAGCAAACAGGCGGGAAACCTCTTCATTTGGTTTACAATTTGCTTTGGAATGGGCGTTGTTGTCAGTTCGTACGCAATTGAGGCATTTGCAAGACTTAATTGTCCACCATATACCACTGGTACCTTGGATTACTTTGTCCCACGAAGTTTGACCACCTGTTACTAACATTTTCTTTTGTAATAATATTTCTGTATTCTTGTTTTTTTTCTTTATTCTTGTTATGAACAAATTATAAATATAACTTATGTAAATGTAATTTAATAACTGTCAAAAAATATTTTTTGTCTAACTTGAAATTATGTAAAAGACTGTAATACGTTATGTAAATAAATTGTGAGACAAAATTACAAAAGAAATAAGTTTAATGAATTAAGTCTTATACATCTGTCTTGTTTTAATTCATACACAATCAAGGTAGAGCAATATAAT
>JABFPM010005980.1:0-10649 GCA_022817325.1 Idris sp. 1 HC-2018
CGCCCCGAGCCCCACCAGAGGCTTCGCCCCTGGACCCCCTTGACTCGCTTCGCTCGTCAAAGAAACGGGGGTACGCCGTTATCATAAAATCCAACATTTTTTATTGCATTTCCTGATGATAATGGGTAATTTTTATTTTATGAATATGTTTATTAAACCAAAATATGCTATTGTTTCACTTATAATAATATTCCCTACAAAACTAATTTTAATCAAAGCAAAGACTCGTTTTTCGAATATATAAAAAAGGCCTATTCCGCTCTTGATACACAATGTACTATTTAATTAACATAGAATGAACAATCAAAACAAATTCTGCACTTGGAAGTATTCAGATTGTATATTAAAAATTGATGCTATTCTTATTACCTTCGGTACGAAAACGAGGCACAAGGTGGCTGTGCTGCAGAATATAATGAAGACGGCGAGCATGATGAACATGGCGTCCTGCTTGTCGTCGAGTACAAAACTGATAGCGGCCCCCGTGACACACATTATGACAACATTGTATACGCTTAATCCTACGTACTTGCTGTCATTCAGAGCCGGAATGCTCACGTGTCGCGTTTCCCAGGCCAGAAAAGCCCCGAATATCTAAAAAATGAAGCAATTGCAGATTGTCAAGTCTTTGTTATTATGCATGAAAGGAAACCAGCGATTTTTCTAGCTAAACGACACAATTTAAGAAATTGCATAAAATAAATTTACTCTAACATTTTTAGTATTTTTATGTATAAACTTGTAAAAGGGCTATTTATTAAAATTTTTATTGTTCATTTAATGTAAAACAGCTTAAAATTATAAACAATAATAAATAACTCATAATCGCTGCAAAAATGGATGACTTTTTTTGAGGCGTTTTACGTGAGGCACTTTTAGTGACTCATAATAAGTCATACACAAAAACTGTCTCATCTAAAGTTCTTTAAATAGTTTAACCTATCGTATTTAATGTAATTTAGATAGTCAAACTTTGAAAATGGTTTATTCGTGTATAAACTGTAATTTTATTACGATCGTTGATGCTTTATCGATAAAACATGTGGGTGTTTATCATAAAAATGATAATCCTCATTTCAAAATAAAATGTGTTTTTGAGGGATGTGGAGCCACTTTTTGCAAATGTAAACTTTTCGAGACACACACGAAAGACTCACCCCGAAAAATTCCAATATTAAATGTAGGGTTGCACAAATGACCGTCAAAATCTTTTTTGATCAATTGACGGTCAAAATGGTCAAACTGTATTTTAAAATATAGATTATATAATTAAACAAATGAATGAAAATTTATCATTATTATTTATATGTTTTTTACATTTAAAGAAATAAAGCTTCGATTATAATTCATTATTAAATAATAATAATAAATAAAAAAAAATAAAACTTATACAAATGAATACAAAAGAATTTGACATAGTCAGTAATATCATTGTAATTAACAAATAATTTAAATTTCAAAAGCTTTCATCTAACTCCATATCAACAATAGGTTTATTATTTTTTATTTTTAAAAAATTGTATTTTCATGACAGAATAAGTAAAAAATTGTTTGTCATTATTCCTACATTTTCAAACATTTTAATCAATTTGACCATGTGGTCAAAATCTTCTCGGTCAATTGACCAGATTTTGACTTGACCGTCAAAATTTGTGCAACCCTAGTTAAATGTAAATCATAATGACGAACTAGGAAATGTAGTAAATATTAATATAATAGAAAATCATAATGAAGGTAGGTTATTTATAATTCAAAATGTATTAAATACTTTATATAAATTTATGTCTGTTTAAAATTTAAATTTAATTCATAGAAATAAGTGGATATTTAATGAATGTGTTAGAAAATAATTAAAATTTATTAAAAAGTTTATTTTAGAAGATGACGTTCGAATTGTTTTGCCAACGAAATTGTTCCTGTTAAATATTGCAACATTTCTAATTAATATCCGCGATTTTTCCGCTATTTTTTGCCTCGAATTGATTCGCAAATTGTGTAAATATTTCACTTAACACAGGAAGTTTAATACTACTATGTAAATCAACTATCAGCAACTCGATTTAAAAGAAAATCTAGGGTTAGGTTAGGTTTATACACACAATGTCCACATAACTTACGGGATCATACTATTAGCAGATCACAGGTATCGTTCTGCAGGTCATAACTTGTAGTAGAAATGATTTTTAAGATTCGAATAAAAGAGCGGCACAATTAAAATTTAATTAGTTTCTTTATAGTTTGTTTTTTATTGCTAATTAGTTAAAAATTAAAAAAAGTTAAAATTTTTATTTATTTACATAAATAATTTTTTTTTATTTAATATTACAAAATTTAAATTACATTTTTTACAATATGAAATAATAATTTGAAATTGTTAAATAAAAGAAGTTTGAAAATTTATTTAAGCTTTTAAAACATTTTATTTATTTTTTTAACATTTTATTGTACAAGTTTTAGTTTAATTTTTTTTTAGATTATAAAATTAATAAACAAATGTATTTCGCTGTAATAATTTATAGTTTAAAGATTCCATTTCAAGTCCTATAAAGAAGACTCTTTAATGCCTTTTTTAAAGACACTTTCAGGTATTTCAGATGAAAAGTGTTTTTTTCGTGAAAAAGTGCCTTTTTTGAGTCACTTTTTCTGCCTTTTTTTGAAATTTAAAAAATTAAGGCAGAAAAAAGTGCCTTTTTGTGGAATGAGGCACTTAAATGTCTCAAAAAAAGGCATTTGTCAATTTGAAACACTAAATGGGGAAAGAGTCACTAAAGTGACTCAAAAAACGTCATCCATTTTTGCAGTGATAATAATGATAATAATTTTTACTTAATTGTTATTTTATAAGTAAAAATAATCACGTTTTTATTTATTTTATTTTAAAATGTATCTTCTTTTTTCTTTTCACTTTAATTGTGTTAATTGTTATAATGCAATTGCCGTTGAGTAAACATGGTGACTTTGTTGCAGTTTTATTGTTTAACAATGAAGTTGACGTATTATTACACTCACCATTAAAAGTCCTTTGTAAGCGTAAATGCTGCCTAAATAAATGGTCATTCTGTTGCTCTTACAATATTCGTTTTCAGGAATTATGATTATGTCCTCGCTGGAGGGATGAGGCTAATGAAACAGAAAACGACTTTATTATTTTATTTAATCCTTTTGCTACTTCATTTTATTTTTTTAAAAAAAGAAATAACTGAATTATATCAATTTGAATAGAAAAGTATTGAATATTTTAAAATTATTTTTATAAATTAATAACTAATTTCATTATTTATAATTTGGTTAAATAAATAAAATGTGCTATATAGAAATACTTTTATTCAATTAAAGATCTAAATTTGAATTCTTGCATATATAATATGCAAATAATTTGTATTTTGTGTATTCCATTAAGATTTTAACTTCGGTAGAATTTGATCTAATAAGATTACAGAATGCAAACTAGTATCAGAGAAGATCTAATTTTCTTGTAAATCTGTGTATTGTGCACAAACGTTAAATTTACAAATACCTGCGGCACCAATCAAAGGACTATGAGGCACAGGGAATTGATACGTTAGTTCCTAAATAGGTCAAATTTAAACAAATAGACGCATTTTTGGGTTTTGCGATGTGATTGTAATATTCTTTTAAAAAAAGAAATCATAAAACGATAACTTTTTCAATGCATTTCAAAACTTGTTCTTCTTTGTATGTGATAACTGTGGCTTTATAAAAAATTGAGGTAATTCCCTTTTTCTAAAAACATGGTTTCAAAAAAAAAAAAATAAATAAAATAAAATATGATTATTGTCCAAAATATATAATGTTCTTTTAAAACCCATTTTGTAGGTAGTATAATAAAACATTTTTATATTAAAAAAGATGTAAGAAAAAATATATGTTTAAAAAGGAAATCCGCATTTAATATGTCAATTTAATACGGATGAATGACATCTATTCGTATTGTGATTTTTATCGTCTACTACGCTTTAGTACATTGATTGTTATGAAACACAATTTTTTACGACATCAATTATTTTTGATTTTATGACAATATAAGATAACAAAAAGGCTATTTTAAAATTTATTAATTAGCTATTATAAAAGTATAAACAGATAAAAAATGTTTATAAACTTTTTTCTGTTATAATGTGCACATTTTTAAAGAATTTATTATTATTTTTATTAGGGAATTAATAAACAAAAGTCTAACATGATTTTAAACTCAAACAATTATTTATTAAAAACAATAATTTCAACAACACTTTGCCAGAAATACAAAAAAATCGGCCTAAGCTACTCGAAAAATACTTTTCGCACTCGTCTCTTTGTATTTTACGTCACACTGGCTCAGACGAGATTCCTCGCACCTTTTCCTCTCGCACTTTACCTTACGCGTACATAATACTAACTTATTATTTTAAATAAGTAATTCATTATTGCTAACATTTTTTTTATCAATAATGGAAAATATTTTATAAATTTTACTACATTTGTAAGCACAGGATTGTTCATCTAGGAAAATATCTGATTTTTTATAATTGTAAGATTTACAGTGAGGAAGAGTTGTATTACCTTTAATTTTTAATGATAATTTTCTGACTAAGAGTTAATAAGCTTTGTACATCAAAATTCATCAATGTAAATTTGATACTTTTGGAACTTTATAAGACAAAATATTACTCACATATGGTTCCATATGTTTTGTTTCTCTATAAAATGGATCAGAAACTTGCCACGTGGTCATAATTGCGAGGTCGATAACTATCAGTACTCCGACAACCATAAAAAGTTGATAATCTTTTATCACCTGTAATAAAATATAACAAGTTTTTCATAAGAAAGATAATATTAAATAATTAATTATCTTAAAAATAGAATATTATAAGATCAATAAAATTAAAGTATTTAGATATAAATGATGTGATTTTGCATATTTAAATGCTTACATTTTTTTAAAATAAAAAACATTTTAACGAAATCAATGATTTTAGACAAGAAAAATTATAGTGAGATTGTTAGTTTTGTCAATGTAGATTTAACGTCAAAGACAAAAAACGTGTTGCAAAAAATGAGCTGTGAAAGAAATGTGATTGTCGTAATGCGACAAGCTCACCTTTTTGTTCAGCTTAACGTCGGTAAAGATGGAGTGTACTCGCCACGTTTTGGAGAACATGGCACCAAAGGCAAGGGAAAAACCGACCATTAGCAGCCAGGCTCGGGCAGTGCAAATGTACGGAAAAGCCGTCACACTGGACAGTTGCGAATCCAAGCCTAGGAAGATGACGCTGCTATATGTCAGCATGCAACCCACGATAATCAAATTGTTCAAATGAGGCGATGACATTTTGATATACCTGAAAAAAATGTTATTTAAATTTCATTAGTTAAAAGATTTAAAACATTTTTCTGAAGTCTGACTTAATTAAAAAAATATGACTTAATTTAATGGATAATAAATATTAGTACAAAAGAATGTTAGCTTAAATATTGAGTAAATACTAAGTCTTATATAAAGTTATTTTTAATTCTAGTCGCGTCTGACTTAAATTAGTCTTGACTACTTATCGTTAACTACTTTTACTTATTCTATTACTTTTTTTCGATGTATTAAATTAAAAATTAAAAACTGTTGTGTTAAATATTTACATTGTTGTATTAAATGTCGACATTGCCTAGTGGGGCAATATCTAATAAAAAAAGTTGTTTATTACTTTTGTGACTACTTCATAAATTCAAATTAGAGATCGTTGTTATTATTAATTTTAACTTTCCCTTGAATAAAGAAGCAAATTTTATTTTTAAATTGTTGCCTCAACAACAGTTTTTGGAAAGTTTATGAAATTATTAGAAGTGAACTACGCGTATTAAATTTTATTTCCCACCATTGATGAAATTGACATGAAAGTGACATTTGAAGAAAAACTTCACGATTTAATTAGCAAAAAACTTAACGATAATAGTTTTTATTTGAGTGTTGACGAATACAACGATCACTTATTTAAAAATCCATGAAAAACTCCATGAAAAATGGCGAAAAGAAAAACAGAATCAATTATAATTTCTTAAAAAATATGATTTTTTACTATAAAAAACAATGAAAAACTAATTTTGTAATTGTATAATTTCAGATAAAATGATTACATCCTTGAAATGCAATATGATATTCATTAGTAAATTAAAGTTCTCCGAAATCAAAAACAAAAAATCAAATTAATTTACTCTAAGTATCGAATATCATATCGAATATCTTGGATCGCAACTCGGACATAAATAGTTTTGGTTCGTAACTTTTGCATCGCAACTCGGTAAAATCCGAATATCATGTTCTTTTGTAAACATTGATTTGTGTAGGGGGTCATTCAAAAAATACGTACACTAAAATGGAGAAATTTTGACTCCCCCCCCCCTCCCTTCCGTACACTATTGTCCATAAGCTTATTCATTAAGAATACAAAAATGTCTACCCCCAGGAGTGTTTTTTGAACGACCCCTATTGGTATTTTACTTGACATGTGAGAGAAGTAGGTGATTCCATGCGAGTGAAATCGCTTCGCTTGTTGGGTCACACACTCGCATATGATCGCTAACTTCTCTAAAAAATTTAGTAATATACTTTTCCTTACAAGGGCTCGAGTTTTTGTTTAAAAAAAGTTGACACTTTTTGGGTGAAATGTTACTTTTCCTTTTCTTAACCTTAAACAGTGTAAAAAAGACCCTTCTCCAGAGCGTGTAAGGAAAAGTATTCTTAATTATTGACAGTATCGCTCAAAAATGTAAAAAAACCTAAAGAATTAAATTTGAAATGTCTTGAAAAATCATATTCGAAATTATATAGAATTTTTTTTTTCTTTTGTAAAAGTTGAAATTTTAGTTTTCAAATCCTTTGGCTAAAAGGAAAGTTTGCTTGATCCTAGGGATTATATCAACATAAACGAGTTTTTCATAATTTTAGATTCAAGTAGCCATAATTGTCTTATAACTTATTAAAATAATTTTTTTTTCTTGAAAATTTTCAGAATTTTAAAAACTTTAAAACGATTTTTCGAAAAATAATTAATCACAGCCTACAAAAGCTAAGCAGGTGGTTAAACATAATCTTTACATATTCTGTTATAAATATTTTATCGACCTTGTAATATTTATTGTAAATTCACACCAATTAATTTATCAGCCATATAAAATACGTATAATACGTATAGTATTTATTTACAGTAATCAACATGATGAAACTTATTTGCAAAATTAAAATTGATGTGGCTAAAAGGAACAAACAGGTAACTTTACTATTAAACAAATTATATTTTCTGTTTTACTTTTTATCTTTCAGCAATCCTTTTTTTAAAACATTGTATAAAATTCTTAAAAACCACTGAATCCAGCTGTTGTTTAATAATTTTCAATTAACATAATTTAACATAATAAATGACTAACTAACTCAAGATATTAAGTGAAATGTTAATTTTAGCGATTTTAAAATGGAAATAAAAAAAATAGAGGTACTTGTTTTAGCCCCTACACTACAAAATCAAGTGCCTTCTTTTAAGTCACTTTTATTATTTAAGGCATTAAAAGTGACTCAAAATGGTTGTTTTGAGACATTTTTACTGCCTTAAATAGTAAAAGTGTCTTCAAATAAGGCACTTGTTTTTGTAGTGTAAGCCACAGAAATTATTTTAATAATTCGAACCTTCCTTATGTATAAATATAAAAAAGAATGATATTGAAATTAAAAAAAAATTGTTCAAATCTGTTTTTGTACTGCAATACTTTTACTTTATGTACTATTTCATTAACGTTCAATTCAATAAAAGTAACTCAGTGCCCGAATAGTTTTAAATTTACAAAATCTTTCAAACCAATTGCCTTCAAAAAATATTTATACTCGACTTAACATTAATGGTCAATCGTTTGGCAATGTTGTTCATAGTTGAGTCAAGATATATATTTAGGTATAATAAATTTAACTGCTTTTCTATGATAATAATAATAATACATTTGTATGACCTTTGATTCCTGTATTTGATGTTGATAGCAAGGAATACAGCCGCCATAACGATGCCGACACTGGCGGTTGAAGCAAGCACTGCGTAAATTGTGATGTTCACCGTTGAGTGCTCTATTATGCGCAGAGTTCTGTCTTTCGGTGGTGATTTGCCACGCCATACAAGCGGTTGACCTCGCGTTAGATCCAACGATCCAGTTACAGCGTCATATTCACCAACTTTGATTTCACTTCCGCCTGAAATAATAATATTTTTATTTTTATATACACACAAATTTGGATTTTTTTAATTTTATTATTTTAATAAAATATTCCAAAGTCATCTAGATATTTTTATGAAAAAAAATTGTCGCTTATTCAGGTGAAACTGATATAAAAAATAAGTGTAAATTTTCTGTAGCATTTGGAAAACAAGCTTGCAATTTTTTATTTCATTATTATTTATTTTAAATGAGATATTTTAATTAGAATTCAATTTGTTTCTTAAGTGGTACTAAAATACTGCTGCTTTAATAATTCATGGGAACTCAAGTTGCGAAAAAAAAGAAATTCAATCTATTTTAAATATAATATTTTTAAAATAATATTTCTTTTTAATTAAAATAATAATAATAGTACTTGTTATTCTTTGTTTTGAATTATTTAGAAAAAAAATCGCAGAATTGCCTATAAATTAAACGTTAAAATACTATTTAGAGAAAAAGGTTTGAATCATACTACAAGATTAGGCAATTTTGTGCTTTGTTGTCCTGAACGTAAAGACCGTTTTATGAGGATAAAGGGCGATGAAACCGCGGCAGCATCTGCTAACGTCATTAACAAGGGGAACAGAGCTATCATATTCTACGTCTTTCCGGCAAAAGTGCACCGCAAAATCGCAATTGTGACAGCGGATTCTTTTTCGTAAAGGTCGTAGTCCTCTTTACGACACTTACGGGATTTATGGAGCGTTAGCATAGTTATGCGAACTCGCTCGACGCGTTCTCAACCGAGGTGTACCCATTAAACGCTGCGCTCAGTCGTTCCGATTCATCTTCCAAACTTTTGGATGCTATAAAATACGATTATTACTACTGTCTGGCAGATTTACAACACGCTACGTTTCTATTAGATGTTTTGGCTGCCATTGGTCATTTTGTTATAATTCATTAAATATCACAAGCGGTGTAATTGTGTGATATGAAAACGATAATATACTTTAACGAGTTCAAATGGATGTAATGAACAACTTATCATGTCATTGTTCAGTGAAGCGTAAACATTTGAATTATTATACTATATAATGCATTTACGAATAGTTTGTAATACTAATTTTTTTTGGATTAATTTATAATTTATTACAGATTTATTCTATGAAAGTTGTTAAACTTTGTGAAACCCTTTTTATAAATATTTAAATTAACAGAAGAGAAAAACACAGAAAATGCTTAAAGCCAAGCAAGTTTTAAAAGAAATAAAGTTATTAGAGAGGTGTAATTTTAGAGTTTACAAATATTAAATATTGATAAATAAGCGTCTGTTTGGATATTTTATTACTTTGACAATGACCTTTTTCGATGATAGAGTTCAATATGAGTTCGAATAGTCAGCTTAAAAGTTAACAGTGCATCTACTATCAAATAAGATTAGCATAGGTTGTTTCATTCAAAATGTTATGTATATGATGTTTATTTGTTAAATAGAGAAATTAGTGGGGTTAGGGAAAATATTTGTATAAAAAACTACTTATTCTTTATTTTTAAAAGGTTTTAGCTATTTGTCTACACAATTAATCGTTAACATCTTTGTTAAGTTAAAATTTTCATTACACTGGATCTAATAACGAGAGAAAACAAATAATTCATTTGAATAATATTTTATTAGCTCTAATGAAAATCCTAAAATTTTTTATAGAAAGCATTTAACAAAATTTGATCAAGCGGAAATCTGTTTCATCATCCAAATTGTTTCTTCAGATAAATTTCTGTCAGGTCCTTGAGTAGATAATTATTTGTCTAAAATTAAAACATTACATTTTGATTAACGTTAAATCAAGTCTATTCAAGATATTAAATTTGCCTTTTATGTGGTGTAATTTATGGAAAATCTAATAACGTGAATTGACCTCAAAGTATGTATCTGCTAGAATACCAGGTATACTAGATTTTGATATTCTAGAATAGCTGCAAACTACCGTGAGAGATTAGATTAGAGAAAGTGCATGATGGTAGGTTATACTGTGTGTTGGAGTGCGCTATTCGTCTGTATTAATCTTTTTTATTTACAGAATTCAACATTTCGACTGCTATATTATTTAGTGTACTTTTTTATGAAATAGAATATATTTTTTTTAATTTTCAATTAGTTACTAACATTTTATATGTTTAAAATATTATATAAATAAATCTTATGTTTTTTTAAACTTACAAATATTATAATATAATACACTTTCTTAAGATTTTGTTTTGTCTTAAAGCTCATTCAGGTTTAAGAAAATTAGGTTGCTTTAAAGTTAGTTTCTTCTGATCATTTGAATGTCGATTACAGAAATAAGATTAAATGAGCAAAATTTACAAACTTTTTTATAATTGACTATGAATGTATGTTCTATATTCGAAAAATTATCTTAATTATTTTTTATTATATTCTTATTTATTTATCGGGCGGAGCCCCCCCC
>JABFPM010005981.1:0-10648 GCA_022817325.1 Idris sp. 1 HC-2018
GCTGCACTTACATGTGTGAGAATATATACACTGTGTCTTGAAGTTATCTACCTCGTTATAGTAATTTTTATCTGAAGAAGTTTCTGAAATTATTTTGCTGTAAAAATAATTTTACTTTTGTTATACAAAAATTGCGTAAACATGAATTATGGTACAGAAAAGAAAAAAAAAGTTGTGAAAGATCTCAGATTTTAATGATTTATCACGCAGCGAAATATAAAATACGTTCCAATTCTGGTGAAATCCTTAAAACTCGGCGCCAAAACATCTTGAACAATTTTTGTTTGATGCCAAAGAATGAAACATTTTGTTCGATACTTCAAGCAGAGCCATTAAAATGATTGTAAAAAGTAAACAAATATATATCGGCGTAAATTATTGACAAAAAATGCCTCTCTCCAAACAAAGAAGTAACTCAGGCAACATTTGAAATGAGTGTAAAATTACACCGGAGTTTGACTTCATAAATCCGTAATCACTTACGAAATCATTATTATGTTGCCTCAACTTTCTTTTCGGCGCACGGACTCGATATTTTACCATCTTGTCAGATTTCGTCGGACAACAAAGGAGTGTCTGGTTGACTTTTCGTTTCAAAATTTCGCGCGATCCTCCTCTTTTTCTCTCTGTATAATTACATTTTCGTAACTTTATACAGCGAGTGCCGATATGCACGCGTTGCGGACTTAACATTGGAGTTGGGCCAAAACATTTCTCTCTCCAGTTTTGCGTTGAAGAAAAGAACGCGCCAAGAAAATAAAACTCTCCTGGACGTAATTCTTCTTCCTTTACTGACAGATGCCTCGGCAATTTCCTGCGTCAAAAAGATAAAAGAATGCGAGTCCTCTGCGACAAGTCACTATGCATTTCAGATTCAGTCGCGAGGAATATCTTCACGGGATTACAAGGTACCATATACGAGCAAATTTGAGATGCAACATTTTTTGAAAACTGGCTGCAGCACAAACATGGCCACTTTTATTATCTGCAAATTATTGCGGAATAATTTAATTTTTTTTACTTTGTTGAACGATGAATTATTATGTGGAATAAATCTTTTGGGTGAAAGTGGTTATGTAAAAGAACCTTTGGCTGGGCTCGTTAATTGTAATAATCGATCAATCGATAATTAATTTTAGTACTTAAGTTCAAGGAAAAGTCAACACGTAAGAGTTCACAAAAATGCACTTATTAAATGATACTTTCCATCGTTTACTACCGATTCCAGGCCTGTTACCAGACACACCAGAAAACTGGTTCGCCCACGTTCTTCTTTTCACCCTCAGTGATTTCACTCACGCAGATCGCGAACGATATCGAAAAGATTAACTGTCAAATGGTGTATCGTTTTTTTGTTTCTCGGTTCGCTGAATGAACTTCAGATCAGCCTTATTATGCATTCAAATTACACGTATATAATGGTCTTACGTAATCCTTTTTCTGATCTGCAATTATTTTGCATTTCCTGTATTTTTGTCACTTTTGCTAAATGTCAGCACATTTGTGAAATTTCTCCTCACAAAATTTCACTGGAATTATATATAAGTAGGTTAGACGTCAGACTTGAAAATTTACGTTACTTCTTAGTGGTTCATATCGAGGGCATTTCAAAAAATGTGAAACACAAGACGATTAATTTGATGTATCTTCAGTAAAATTGGTTGTAACTACGGGCCTTTAGAAAAAGAGATATATTTTTGACATGTAAAAGCAGAACGTTTTGTAATATTATAAAAATGACGGACTTATATTAGGCTGCGTGATTTATCTCGAATAATAAACTATTTTGATTATTATGTGTGCCGTTATTACGGCTCAATGGCTTTTTAATTTATACCTATAGAAGAGAAGTTGTTGGAAAATGCTTTTTCGGCGCTTAACATTCTTTTTCTTTCTTTTCTTTGACTTTTGTAAAAGTGTATACGTTCCTGTAATGGATTGAGTGATTTAGTGTTTACGCCCACGCGAAATTTCGCAGAACGTATTATTGAATGAGGGATTGGTCGGAAAGTTGTACATGAAAGACTGTGCCAAATCAAATCAGCAAACGGTAGCTTTGCACTTTCGTACAACTTAGACAAATAGACGCATTTAGCAATCGGTCAAGAGTCTGCAGACAATGGCGAATATTGGCGACTGAAAGTTTATTCGCCATATCAACAGCGATGCTTTTCTTTCTCACTGCTGCAAACTCAATTCTGTCCGATGATTGCGTCGATGAATTTTGAAAATTAAACTCAAACTTTCCTGCGGTTCATTAATGCAAGTTATTTCAGACTCGAAAACTTGCCTAATTTTGAATAAGTAGAAATCTTGAACAAAGTTAATGAGATGATTTTGCGCGTAATGATTCAAGTTCAGAAAGTAATTGGATACTGTACTATAAATTTCGAGTTTGAACCTCAAGTAATTGCGTTATAACTGATGAGATATGATGAAACTGTGATTGATAACAATTTTATTTTTTGTCAAGAAATATTTTTCCTTCAGTTTATTTGGTTAAATTTGTGAAATTCATATCAACAAATATTTTGTACTTTATTTGTCACATTGTAACAACCTGATTAGTTGAAAGACTAATGGATAAATCATCATTCATTGTACACGTCGTACGATGTATACTTTAGACATGAAAAATAGAACTGGAGAATCGATCATAACGTATTGTCACCCGGTCGGTGAACCTAAGAGCATTGGTCATCGCGGCGTTCTACGGTTCGCGCACTTGTCTTGCGAACGATTGCCTTATTCGGAATATCTCGCCGCTTTGCAGCCGGAGGGCACTCTTTATACCCGCGGCAAAGAAGCGAGGATACGTGTAAGAAGGTCTGTTTGCACGCACACACCGACAGCTAAACGTGAGCATATACACACTTGAAAAGAAAAGCGAAGAATTTCGTAGCAGAATAATTCAATCAAGAAGCACCACTTGCTGGATCACATTTGTTTCAACTTCTACACATTTTGACAATCAACATGTGGAAAGTGCAGAAGTGTGTACGAAACGTGCCTTATATAGAAATTCAATGCACGAAGTTGGAACTTGAATAACAAATATTCGAAATGATCATTACCAAAAGCTTGTACAATTTTAGAATAAAAATGTTGTTGTTATCAAAAACCTAAAATGTGCTTGGATAATTTTAAATTTCAGCTACTAGAAAAACAAGGGATTCTTTCAAATAGATACTTTAAAAGCATTCTTTGAGTCTCTGACGTAAAAAGTAACTCCTTTGAAGACATCTTTACTTTATTTGACAGCAAAAGTTTTGTTGCTCAACATAACGGCTCGTTTTTTGCAACACACTCAGTCAGAAATAATTTCATTTATACGATAAAAGTTGATACAAATTGTTAGCAGCTTAGTTGTTAGAGCAAATTGTTATGGTTATTTTGAACAAATTGTTGAATAAAAAAATTGACACTTAACAAAATTGTTTTTAGAAACGCTTTCAAATTTGATGAATCACAGGATGATTTGTAAATTTCAAAGAGCCACCAAGTGAATATTCAGTATAACTTGAACAACACATCGCAACTTTTTTATACATAGACCCTTCTAACAATTCATCATCGTGATTTTTTACATTTTACTTCGTACTATAAAATATGTACATCGTGAGTTTGACAACTGTCAATGCAACCGGAAAGAAGCATTGTCAAAAAAGCAAAAGAAACAAAATTAATCAACGGTTTTCATTTGTTGCGGTTAAACGTTAATTTCTCACCGGAAATTTTTGGTTGACGGACAAAAAAGTTGTCTCTACTGAGGCGAACAAAAGCTTTTCCCGTGAATGTTGCCAGAGTGGAAACGGTAAAATGGTTGACTTTATATTGACAAGCTGATCCTTTCTTCCACGAAGAGAGTAACTCCCTTCGATGTTTTCTCTGACGTCGCAGGAGGTGGTCCAAATGATTCGTCCGGCTTGTGCACACAGAATTGCATCTCTGTGAAATGCCGAGAGCATGCTGAACCCGTGGCCCTGTGCTGCCACGCACACACAAACACCGAGCTGTCGGTTTCAAATTGATGTGTTCGTTTGAGCAATGAGTATCGCACCCTTCTCTTCTGCGTTTTTACCTATGACCCCTCTTCAAGAATGCAAATTAAAATTCACACGCGTTTTATTCCGTATAATCATCTTCTTTTTATTATTCAATCCGCAAATTGGCATTTTACAGTCGTGCGCTTTCGAAATTATTCAATGACCACCTTGCAAAGAAATTTTCTTTTTGTATATTCTGCTATCGCTTTTCGGCTGTTCAACTTTCAAATGAACGTATTTATTTAGTTTTTTTTGAGTTGCTGTTAATTAAAAGTAACTGTATTGAAAAAAAAAAAATTAATTGAAGGGAAAATAAAAAATACTTATATATTGTAGAAAGTATTTAAAAATTGGATCTAATATTTTAATTGCTGTAGAAACATTATATCGAAAAAAAAGTTACTCAAACTACACAGGTGGCATGACGAACTTTTGCTTTGTAAAAGCGAATCTTTCTGTCGTCATTCGAATCGCTTTCATCATAAATGGCATTCGTTACGAAATGTGTTCATTATAAAACTAATTGCAAATCAGAGAAACTGATGCTTTGCACGAATTTCGTTTATTTTTCGTTGATTTCACCGAAAATGGCTGGGAAAGAAAGTACACACTTGTCGATTACGAAGAGTTTATTTTCAGGACACAAAAGCGATGTTGCACAATATAATTAATGGGCCAGGGCTTATGTATAACCCCTCGTTCGATCGCTCTTCAACTTGTCTCGTAAAAAAAAAAAAAAAAAAAATCGCCATACCTTCCTCTGCGCTTTCTGTCTCTCATCCCCTGAACAACTGATTTTGCATATAGCCATTGAAAGCAGCTGACCGCTCTTCATTTTGCGACAAGGCTGCATTTACGTTGCCAGCACAATTTCAATTCTTTTTCTCTTTATCCCCCTTTACTTGCCTACATTTTTGTATAGGGATCAGATTAAAAGGTGTATGGAAAGATAAAACCGGATGGCAGATGCGTTCGTGCAATTTTTCGTTTGTTTATTTGCCGATTTACACGCAATGCTTCAGATTTTATTGTAAAATTAAACAACAAACTATTAAAATCAATCGTACAAAAACTAATGACAAATTTCATTCCCATATATCAATTTTTTTGACTGTTTTTTTTGCAGTTTGTAAATATAAAAAAAATTAAATTCAGTTTCACTTTTTACTGTTAATAATAATAAATTAAGTATTATGAGTAACTATAAATTATGCATTTTAATGTGATAAAAATAAAATATATATTATTTCATAGAACCACACCCAACGAGTTTGCGTGAACCAACTTTAGTATTCAACAAATGAATTGAAACGTGATACGCAGCAACAGACTGCGTCGAGAGGTAAAGAAAAGTTGACATGTTTTCATGAATAAACACTATCAGGTCAACTAGAAATTTCAAAGATAACGTCAACATTAAATTTTTATAATAACTTAATTTCTCATATCAACTTCAATTCAGTTTCTTTGACTTTAACATTTCTTAATAACTGATATAGTCAGGCAGTTTTAAGATTTCTTTATTTCAACACTTATAAATTTGTTACATTTGTTTCGTAATTTCTTGTTTAAACATTGTCTTACATTTCCGTTTGTTAAGACTATAATTATTTTGTACATTTTCTCTCGACATTTCCCTTCAAATATCCGGACCTGTTTCAAAACCGGGTCCGGATGTTCTCTGATCGCTCAAAATTATACAGTCCTACTTTTCGACGCCATAAAATGTCTTTTACGTTCATGATCTCCAGACGAAGAAGCCCATGTCGACATTTTATCGTTACAAAAATGCCAACATTATTCGATTATTTTTTTCGAAGAAAAAGCCCTCCTTATTCTATTCAAAGCTAAAAAGTTTTGATTCTCGTATCACCATAAAAATTTACTCACCGAAAAGCTAATCGACTTGATTTATAACTCTTACCATCGATACTTTTATGAAACTCGAACACAACATTGCCGAAAATACCTTTTGCTCGATTAATAACACATTCTCAAATAAATCGATTTCTCAAAATTCAATCAAGTCTGAAATATAAGGGGGACTCGAATTCCCATAGCAAATTCCTCAGCTTTATTTTAAAGTGAAATTTGAAGAGTGCCTCTTGTGCAAAGTGTTCTCTTCTGCTCAAATTACTCAGCTTTATTTGTTAGAGCAAACTAACTTAACATAGAAATAATAATAATAATAAAAAGGAATGCAAATGAAACATGTAGTATTTTGCAAATGTGAGCTTCATCTTGGCGCGAGTCGCACATTTGAGGCCTTTTCTTTCACGTAACAACGTGGATTGTCAAACATCAAAAAGGGCTGGTGCTGTTTGCATTCGAAGTATATAATGCGCGAACACACAAATGACACACAGGGAGCCCATATATGGCGGCGTTTTCTGACACAAGAGAGACCTGACTTTTAGACTTGTGTGTTTTCGACTCTCCACGGCAGTTATATATTTTACATTGCGCGCATTGTTTTTATGTACTCGTCGTGGGGGAATGGTAATTTCGCAGCAAAAAAAGTGCCGCCGAATTTAATGCTCACTCAAACGTTTCATGCTTTGTTCGATCAAATTTCTCAAGTGAAAAATCAGTGCAAAACAATTCACTGTAAAAATATATGTGCAAAAATACAACATTAATTGTACACAATTTAATTACATTTTTTTTGGATTATTAGATTTATGTTTCAAATGGCTTTTTAATTTATGTGTCGGCTATAATCCAGCTGAATTTTGTAAAGTTGTGACATTCATTTTCAATTATATTGCTAATAATTCTATTGTAAGTTTGATTGGGATAGAAAAGTGTTTTGATTGCGGGCCTAGGAAGCATTCGTTAGTACACACTTCTCTTGGCTCGTGATCTTATTATAGAGAAGAACGATAAGAGGATTAAAATTAAGAGCGCCTGTGAGCTGCACGACTCTTTCGTAACTTAATTCTCACGGCAAAGTGTCTGGCACAGATACCGGTGCCACTTGCAGCAAGGATGATTTGTTTGGGGCCGGCTTTTTTCGGCTGAAATATTTTCTGCGCAGATTTTTCTACGCTCGTGTTTGCATGGAAAGTGACATGGAATTTTTTTTCTGAATGAAATTTTTGCCGCTCGTCGAATCATTGTTAATATAAGTGTCATTTTTAAAATCTCTGCCAGAGATTAATGTCTGACAAGCACTATACCAAGTCACGTTTAATGTCAAGAGATTAAGAATCAAATAGTTTTGAGATAAGAGAAAGTAGCTCAAAAGTGTGAAAACTTGATACCTTATATCACTTTGTTTAATTTTAGAAGATAACTTTTTATTGATTACTCAGTTTAATTAACGTTTACAAAAAATTGTAAGTTTTTCCATAAGTGATAAATTTGGAATTTAAATAAATTTGCCTCAGCTTCAGAAAAGAGTTATGATAAGTAAATTGAATTGAAATAAAAATGCACATTATATATCACTATTGAAAGTTAAATGATCACTTTCACCAATTTTTAAACATTTTACTGAAACTTTATATCTATATATAATCAAATTGAATCATCTCCTTCATTCAACTGCTGATTTATTTAATTACCCGGAGCATGCTCCCAGACGAAGTTAAAAACAAATCTTGTTGTCATTCCTTTCGTGTTCGATGACATTCGCAATTTCTTTCATTTGTACACAGTACCAGGCTTTTTTCTTCTCCCCTCCAGTTTCACAATTACGTTGAGTTTTGTTAAAGTTCCGCGGAGTTAAACCCGTGGTATTTCGCGCGCTGCAAAAAAAAACAGTCCCGGCCGTGACGAGTGTCCGTCCGGTGTATGTATGGTATTGGAATCGACCTCGTCGTATCTTCTCTCTAACCAGTTTCCGAGAAATTTCACGAAACAAAAGAAAGAAAAGGGAAGGAAAAAAAATCGACCACGGCTTCTCGCGATTATCTTCACGTGCACGGCCACACGGTCGCTCTTTTTATCCGTCTCATTCTCCGCCGCTCGAAACCTTATCCCTTATACGAGTTGCTCCGTGACGCTGTTCCGGGAATTCTTTCGTACGGAAAAATCGGTCTCGAATGCGGCAAAAGTCTGTATATATATATATATATACATCAAAGAATTACACGCGAATGCAATTCAAGAATTATTTCTTTTTTTCTACCTTATTTACACAATTTTTCGAATTACGCGAAGGAATCTCGTTTGTCCTTTTCCACCCGTGTTAAGATAATGCGCTTCCCTGAACAAGTTTGACACGCAATACACGGTTTAGGGGATGCAGGAGGTGATGAGCATACTATTTTTACCTTTCAGCGAATCAAAAAGAAACACGAAAAGACATTTCAATTGAGCTTGGAAACGTATTGATTTGTCAGTTAATTGTACTCTTATTTAGTTGATTACGAAATATTGGTTAATATTAATTCGATCGAACTACTGAGATTGTATTATACGACGACGGGGTGTTAGAGAAGCTAAATAAGTTCTGCAAGTTCGTACTGCGCAATTAGTTGCGAACGTTCATCTTACAGTGGAATCCAATTTGTCAGTGTTGTCTCGGAAGATGTGCGTTTTCGCACCAATCAAACGTTATTCTGTCCATAAAAGTTGCCTGATGGCGAGAAATTCGATGTGGTGTTGACCTCCAAAATACTTTACTGGGGCTGAAACAGGATGTTGCTATTGTGGGAGTTCGCTCGCACGTGCTTTGTAACCATGAGAAAATTGATCGTATATCATGCGCACTCATTTGTTACGTGTTATTTCAACCCCGAAAAAAAGGGCACTAGAGACTGATAGCAACTAAACCGATTTCGTCTTATATCTTGTTGCTGTGATTTTAATCGAATCAAATAATCTAGGTTAGATTGCTTTTCAAATAACAAACTTCATTAGCGTGAAGTGCATTAAATGAAGAACTAATTAGATAAAGCTTGTCAATTTAATTCCAAATATTTTATCGAATAAAATGGTGCTTGGCTTTTGAATTCAATTAATTCAAGACCAAGTTTGTTCAGGTAACCCCATCAAATCTGATCATTTGTGGAGGACATTGAAATTTGTATCAAGAACGTATATGTACATTTATTTTATCTCAAATTTAATTGCTTTTCCCAAGGAAGATGTTTTGTCCTTGAACAAAAAGGGGTCTGATTGAACAATCTTTTAACTGGATGTTAATTACAAATTAGTATGTATAAAATAAGTACAAAATGAGAGGAATTAAACGTGGATTATACGTGGCGTGTTTGGCATTAAAGTTCCGTTTCCAGCAAAACATTCGGCAGTCTTGAGCTGAGTACACCCATATGTGTACCATTAATGGCATATCTTTGAAATTAATCTGGAACGTGCTCCGGAATAATTTCTCTGACTACGACAACCTATGTAAATGTGCGCTTGACCTCGTGCAGCGGCTCGACAACGCACACTCCGCCAAACTCGACAAAAGTGAAAAGCCCTTCCTAATATACATAGGTGTATAAGTGTGGTTCAATCACCCTACATGTGCTTATCAAAAAAAAAGAAAAAAAAATATTCCACAGCTACCCTTGTTTTTTCAAACTCAAACTGGATCATTGTTAGCGACCGTTAATTTTAGATGAGAACGATCTAATTCGGTGACAGACTTTTAGGATAAGCCCATTCAATCGGCGTTTATTTAAAGATCCAAGCCGGCAAATTATTTTCGTGCAATCAGATAGAGTAAGATCAAGTTAACCCACTGGCAGCGCCTATTCATAGTTTTCCCTAAAATATCTCTCGGGATTAGGAAAATCTCTATCCAATGGTTCCGCTAAAATTTGCTGTTTTAGCTCTTTTTCTTTTGAAGCTTTTAATGTTTGAAAAAAAAAATGATTAATACCTCTTTTCCCCTAAATCGGATTGACGGAATGAAAAACGAGGTGAAACTGAAGAACAGGAGAATTTAATTTACTTAGGCAAACGATTGTGAAATAATATAATTGGTACGTTCGATTTCGAACATATATGGATTCCCATACATAGTCAGATTATACGTTGATCTGACATGATCCGGATAAAATCGGCAATTTCCTAATATTGCTGATCGATCGTATACACACGCCATTAAAAAAATATTTTTTGCTTTTTGTTTCTCTTTGACAGAAAATCTTTGTGTTGTTAAATGCTAAAATAGTAAACACGTGCGGGGTCATACGTTATAGTCTGCTGCGCTTCTGGTTAACAATGTGACATTTTGCAGGATCTATTGTTTGTTTAGAGTATTAAATTTTGCTGACGCGCCATTTTCAATTGTCCGCGAAATTAATTTGTATTAATATTGTTTAGTTGAACAAGATAAACTGACAGCTATGCGACAAAAATGGGTAAAATCAACTGTAATAAAACTGTCCAAAGGGAAGCGAAACGTTTGCATTTTTTCGTGTTTTATTTAAATTTCATCAAATTCGTGAGTATTTTTTTACTCCTTTTTTTGGTGTCATAAATCATTGTGACATTTATCATTAAAGTTGAAATGTTTAGGGTATAAAAATTGTTTGCAAATGAAATTTAATACCATATAGAAGGTATATACAATTTTGTCTTTAAGTTTTTTTTTGTTATATTATAAACTCCGGGTGTTTTGTTCACTATACAATGTCAAGAGT
>JABFPM010005982.1:0-10648 GCA_022817325.1 Idris sp. 1 HC-2018
GGCTTAAAATCAAATATCAGAAGAAATAGTGGCATTTGGATGAAATGTTGAATGTTGATACATCTTAATCCCTTCAGCTATACTGACGAGTTAACTCGCAACCCAAAGTGGCCCGTCAGACGCTTCTGACGAGTTAACCCACCAATTTTGTTTTCTATTTCATATATATTTTAATGAATTTTCGATAAGAAAAATAATTTACAGTGTGATAGAATCGTTTATTTGTAAAATAACCAAAACTGAGTAAGTTAATGAAAAAAAGTAACTTAGTAATTTCATAAAGTTAACGTTAGAATTTTAAAAGTGTAACTTCGTTGAGCTAAAAGTTGATGTAAATTTTCATAAGTTAAAAAAAAGTTACTTTTCTTTTGCAAAAGTTAGTTAAAATTTTATTTATCAAATTTTATTTCTATTTTGTAATACTTTATTTAGAGTCAATTGATTCAGAATTCACTTTAAAAGAGTAATTTACATTTATTTATTTATATAAAACAGTGAGTAATATGGACTAATTCATAAATTTATTGAACTTCAATAATACAAAAATTTAAAAGTTGTATTCACTTAAGCTTCCCCTCTAAATCATCAAAAAAAAGTCCCCCTAAACTAAAGAGCCGTTCCACATGTGCTGAAGAAGGAATGGATGTATTGTACTTAATAAAAAGAAGGTATTTAGATATATGTTATATATCTAAATAATACAAATAGATAAAAAAAAATCATAAAACTATGTGAAATTGAAAACAAAAATTGACAAAAAATTTCAACATTTGTATAAATAATGTACTTTAGCTAATAAAATAAAGTTTGTCTAACAGATAAAATAAGTTATTTTATAAATAAGTGGTTTTATTACACTATACATTATTTGTTCTTATCGAAAATTCATTAAAATATATATGAAATAGAGAACAAAAAATTGGTAAGTTAACTCGTCAGAAGCGTCTGACGGTCCATTTTGGGTTGCGAGTTAACTCGTCAAAAGAGTCAAAGGGGTTAAGGCAACTTCATTTTATATAAAAATTGGCGCCGGGGGGTTGTTTTGCATAGAGCTGAACTTCCAAACCGTTAAAAAAACTAAACAAATATATATATATTATACCTCTCTGAAAAGACCCAACGATGCAAGCATTTTTGTGTAGACTTGCTCATTTTATGAGACCAGACTTAAAAGTGCATATCCGACATCTCCCAACGAAGAGTAGAATACATATGAAATTTTAAACTTTATACAGTTTTGTGCTTTTATTTCGGAAAGGAGTCCAGCAATGCCAAGCATTTTTTGTACCTGTTTATTTAATGAGTATACAAAATGCATTCCTGAAAGTTGTTAATAAAATATTGGAACAATATGAAAAAAAAAACCTTTCTTTCGAGCAGATTGCATATGAAAATTCAAAGTCCATGTAGTTGTGCGCTATTATCTCGTGGAGGTCCTCAGCGATGAAAAAATTTTTTTGTACCTGCTTATTCTATAACAGCAGACCTACAAAATGCCTACCCCAAATTTTGAAAAAATATAGTAGTATTAGCGCAGAACTGTATGAAATTTAAATGTTTATATGTACTCTGCTCGAAAGAAAGGCTTTTTTCATTTAGTTTCTATAATTTTTTCAACAATTCGGGTATTTTAATTTTTTTGCAAAAGTTTGGAAGTTCAGCTCTATGGAAAATGGAAAAATTGAAAAAACATATTTTCATAATTTACTGAAAAAATAAAAAACATTTTTTATGTTGAGTTTAGATTATGATTGCTTTAAAACACGATATTATATCATTTTCATATATTTTTATAGTAATTTTATAAAATTATCAACGATTTTTCTCGAAAATCTTATTTTTCAGCAATATTCTACCTGTATTCCCTCTTAGAATATATTGAATAAAATTATTTAGTATTAAGTTTCCAAAGTAAAAAATGATGCTTTACCAATTTATAGATTTTATTCCAAGTTATAGAAAAAAATACCCCATTTTGAGGCACTCGCCTCTTCAAAATCAAACCGCCCCCTAAAAATCAATCCTTCCTTCGTGTCTCAGTTTTTACATATATTGAAATTACTTTTTAAGATGTATTATCATTGAACATTTTATCGAAGTGCCACTACTCCCTCAGGTATTTTATTTTGAGACTAGAACCCGCCTTTTAATAATTATTAAACAATAAAATAATTTTTTTTCAAAATTATCTAATGAATCAACATTTTGAAAAAAACACCATCATGCCTTGTGTTCCATGAATAAAGTTTTTATGTTAAAAAATATTGAAAAATCAAAATAACCGGGAAAACGATTTTTTTCTAAATATTTATATTCTGTGTTTTTATAAAATATTGAAAAATTTGTAATCGATCCATTAAACCCGGGAATTGAAAGAGTTAACAATATATACAAGATTTTTATTGGTGAAGGATTGAACTCAAATGAAGACAAGTTGTGAACATATTTGATCAATTAAATTTATTTTTTGTCTTAGAATAATAACAATTGGCAAAATATTACAATTTTTAATAAACGTAATGTACCGTTAATTATTCGCAAAACAATAATTATTCTTCGATGATAAAAAAAGGAGAGTAAATGTTAGTAAATTCTTTTCGTCAGTGTGTATATATACAGGAAAATCAAATAAAAAAAAAAATTTTACGGTTTGATCATTTATAAACGGTTTTCATTGTATTTAAATTTAAACTTAATAAAGTTGTACAAAATAGTATGAAGACTCAAATTAAGTTTATGCAAAATAATTACCTTAAGGAATAATATATGCAAGTTGCACGCGAACAGTTATCGTGCTAATCTCGCCATTGACTTTATTTTTGCTTTTCTTCTTTTTCTTTTTCTGATTCTTGGCCTGTTTTTCCACGAGAACCTCCCTTCTGAAAATAAACAATCACCTTAAGCAAAATTGACAAAAATAATTCGCATAGTGCGTAATGATATACACATGTCATTACGCGGATTATTAAATATAAAAATGTACAAATGAATTTAATTGAATTATAAGCTCTTATAAATATTTTAGAGTATTATTTAAAACTACACCTAGTTAATTTCTGAAAATAAAGTCATGTTATTGTATATTTTTTCTCAACTCTTACGTTATATCATCTTAAAAATGTTGACAAAAGCAATATTTAATAGATTTTTGATGCAGAAAGTAATTGTTTTCTCTTGTAGATAAATGAACACATTTTTAAATTGATCTCAATGAAATACAGTACTTTCTGAAACCAAAAATAAATAAATAAACACTTTCATTATATTTATAAAAACTTGCACACAACAGAATTGCAAACGTTTTTTGCAATTATCAGTTTTTAAAGTTGTTGTGTACCAAAAAATGTTTTCATTATCAAATTTTTTTTAAATATCGTCAAAAAGAACTTCGATTATTTTTTAATAACTTTGAATATATTGTCTTGGTATAGTCTTCTTGGTATAGTACTCGTTGACGATACTTTGTTATTATTATTAAAATAAAATAAAAATGATTTAAAAAAAGCAATTGCTATGATGAATGTGAAAATATTGATTATTTCGTTTGCCGTTCTTCATTCACCTAATGTTATATTATTATCAAATGTTTCTTTTCTTTTTGTTATATCAAATAATTTAATCTAGTATTTGAAAAGTTGTTTTTTTTTTTAAAATAATAACAACTATTATTTAAAAATTAAATCTACCATACTCCTGAAAAAAGTTTGAGTTTCAGAAATAATAATAAAACAATGTACCTTTCATCAATAAATAACAAAACGACGAGCTGATTTAAAGTAAAATTCCGTAGAATGTGACTGAAATTTTGAGAAAAAAATGTGTTGTTTTTTTATTAAATTTAGTTTTTTTTTTTTTTTTTTTTTTTTTTTTTTACATAGAATTAAAAATAAGTAATAAATAATAAGAATATTCTTTTGTAGTTATAACAGTCTTTATCTTTCAGTAGGTTGAATCATCAAATTGTTTAATTTGAACACTTTTTGGGGAATAGTCTGCAATAAAAACGATTTAAATTTGCTGCTTCAAATCAAAGCACTTATTATTGTATTTTTAATGGCAAGGACACAGACATTCATCGAATTGTGAAAAATACCAATTGTGTCTTTGTTAATCCTCTCATTTAATAAAGAACAATCTCCTAATTTTGAAAGACATGGTTTTGGTATTATCATTCCGACATAAATACCTCTGTAATGCGTAGCAGAAGCTAGGATTGTATTGTCACAGTCACACAGGGCACTGTCGTGGCAGGTCTACGGAAGTAGGCTCTGTTCCTTCCAATAAATCGCTAATTACGTATTCACAAAAACAGACTGTACACTCATATATATATATTATATGTACATATACATATCTTGTAGTGATATCTGCATACATATATGTATATATGCGTGTAAAAGACGATTCAAAATAACACGTTATTTTGCGTCTTTTTTTATTTATTAGACCGAAGCAAGAGTGGGTATACCTTCTCCCGACTTGCTTCGAATAGAGGTTTTTTTAATTTTGTTTAATGGGGTTGAAAGAACGACTGAATTTTGTATTCACTTGCTGCGTTTTGCAGTTTTCGATCGCAACATAAGAAAATAAAATATAAAAAAAGAAATTTTATAATTTATCATCTAATTATGCGATTTGGAAGATTTCTTTTTATCTATAAATCATTTATTATTTCTGTATTGAGAAATAACTTTATGTTGATATTTTTTCTTTTGTAATAATAATGAATTCAAAGGCGTAAATCATGTATAAAGGTGCAGCTGTGATGAGACTTACCTGATAAAAGAATTTGTACAGTTATTGAGACGTTAATAATTTATAAGATTTAGTGCATACCTGGCTTACTTCGCACTCACTAACCAATCAAGAGTTGTTACTTGCGATCTCGACTACTTGTTCGATGACGTCTGCGATTGTAATAGCTTGAATTTCGATGATCTCGATTTCCTATTATTAAAATTTCTTTAATTAATTTATACCAATGTACTTTGTTTGATTTTACTTTAAGAAATTAATATTTTTACTAGTCCTAGTATGAGGAAATTAATAATTTTGATAAATTACCCTTATCTCTTTGATGCCTTCGTTGATTATCATCTTCTCTGTGTCGCTCATGCCGATCGCGGGATTTACTTCTACTACGATGGTTTCTGCAATGTGATTTTTGAATTTAAATATGTATAACTTATATTAAAAGTACTTATTGAATTAGATATTAAATAGATATTATTATTAACCTATGACTTCCAGAATTGTGACGTTTTTCTTCATCACGTCGATGGCGTTTTTCGCGGTCTCTGTCCCTGTTTCTATCTCTATCTCTTTCTCTTTCTCTATCATTTTCTCTTTTCTTCTGATCTGCTTCTTTGCTCTTCCTTAATCTTCGTTCTTCTTCTCTTTTCTGTTCCTTTTCATCTCGATCTTTTTCACGTTTTGCCTATTAAAAATAAATTTAATTAATATAATATCTTTAAAGTATTACAAATTTCCCTTATTAAAAAACGAAATTTCATATACACATAATTGTAATTAAAACAATTTGAACATAACTTAATACTCTTTAATAGACATTTTACTAAGGTTTCAAAATACACTGGAGGAAACAAAAATCGGGATCTGTTTATATGAAATCAATTTCTATTAAACAAATTTCTAATTCTAAATCGCCATAACTTTGCCAATTTTGTAGATACACGCATTTTTTTTTCCTTAGAAAACTTTAAGTTTCACCTTCAAAGTGATCTAGTTAATAATGAAATTTGCGCGTTCTTGTCGTCCGGGATACTTTGCAACTTAAAAATCGTCATTTTACGCAGGGGTAACATCAGATGGCCATACATTTCTTTAGAATCATCGAAAAGCTTAATTTAAAAAAATGTTCTTAAATCCTCAAGTCTTAAGAATCTGTGATAAAGTTTTATAAAATTGTAGGTTGAAAAGCCAGTAAAAGCGATTGAACATGTCTGATCTTTTGTCAAAAAATGCTGAATTTAGAACTATGATAATTTCTTAATAATTAATGGTCGGCTGTTCAACAAAATGTTCTCATTAAAATACAAACTTTGTTAAAAAAATTTGGAAATAATTTATTTACAGTTTTATCTTTGCTCTGTTAAACCTTTTAGCATGATTATTCATACCGTACAAAATTTTAAGTAAGTTTTATAATGCCCATTAGCTTTTCTATCTGCAATTTCATAAAATTGTATTTCAGACTCTTAAATCTTGAGAAATTATTAAACTTTTCGATGATTCTGAAGAAAGTTAAGGTTATTTGAAGTTACCTCTGCGAAAAATGACGATTTTTAAGTTGCAGGGTATCCCGGACGACAGGAACGCGCAAATTTCATTCCTAACTAGATCGTTTAGAAGCTGAAGTTTAAATATAAAATATTGTATAATGATAGAGATTATGAAGAATCAAAATATTCACCAGAATATCTTGCAGTGCGCTTTTCAATCGAGCATAGCCAACATGTTGTTTACCCATTAAATGATCATCAATTCGTTGTTGAGCATCACCAACAATAAGGAAGGCTCCACAAACGTCACAAACTTCCATTTGTTTTTCTTGAGCTGCGGCTAACTCTGCAGTCTAAATTAAATAAAAAATAATTCATTTATAATATATATATTTATTAAATAATAAATATATAAGATTTTTTGTTTAAAATAGATCATTACCTGATTATAATGACTATTATCGTTAGATTTACGTAAAGCCTCTCTTTCTTCTTTAAGTTGATCGCAAAGTCTCATGAGTCCTTGAGCTTGTTCAACATTTCCTTGGATTCCACTTTGTTCAGCCTCTTCAACTAATTTATTAATTTTCTCCGTCAGTAGTGCAATTTGCTCCTCGTTTCTTTGAGTTTGAGCTGGAGTTAATGTTGGCTATAAACATTAAATTTATTTTATAATTAAAAAATCATTTCATTTATTAAAATAACATAAATAACTTACTGCTTCTGTTTTTCCGATCAAAGCCAAGCGTTGTTTTCCTTTGATTATTTTTCTTTCAACTTCATTTAACATGCTTTGACAAAATCTTATAAATTCGTCTTCATACTGCTGTTTTTTATAAGCCTGTGGAGCTTTTTCAAATAGATCTCTCGCTTCGTCATCATGCACTCGAGAACACGCTCCTAAATCTGCCCTTGTGTTCACAAACAAATCATGAGGGCAAAATTTGACAAGATAGAGTTTACAAAACTGCAAGAAAAAATTAATAAATTAACATTTAATCATGAGTATTTACTTTATAAAAACATTTTATTTAGTTAGAAAAAAAATATAATAAAATATATAATTATCATAAGTAAAATAGATATTTCACTTTTTTATATTGTGTATTCTTCACAAAAAAAGAGAGAAAAAGTAAAAAAAAAAACAAAAAACAAACAAAAACAAAATCTAAGATTAAGAAAAATGAGCACTATGTTGTTTAAAATGTTTACTAACCTCAGGATCTTCCCAGTTAAGTTCCTTTGGTTTTTCATTAGGAAGAACATTTCGATTTCTTCCCATAAGTTCATCCAAAAGAGCAGCGGCGGCTGCTGCAGCCATTTTTACAGTTTTATTGTACAAAAAATTAATAACTTAATTGATATAAGAAATAGTATTGGTCACCAAGGAGATGTCATTTTTAAATCCACTAACTTGAATAAATTGACCAAAATAATTTCTCACTCGGCAAACCGAGTGAACATGTGCAGTTAACAATTTGTAATCTCACATTTAATTACGTATTTTGTTATTAGGAAGATTTTTTTATCGAAGACAAATGAATGCAAACACGCAGTTGACTGAACGTGTTTGGTGATGAAGTGACCTTACCCAGGCTACAATATGGCGGATAGAATTAGACAGTGACATAAATTGTGTGATGTACCCAGAAAGACCGTTGGTATAATCAGTTTCAAACTCCGCATCGACAGTAGCGCCACCACAACATAACCAACCATAATCTCTCTCTATCTGTTTAAAGGTATGTTTACACAACTAGAATTAAATTAAAATTACAGTAATTTTTATTCAGTTAAATGTATTTTGATGTTTTTATATGTTTCATTTGTTATTTATACAAAATTGAGGTCACAAAAATAAACTTGATTATTCTTTCAATAATTTTATGACAATACTAATTCAAAATATTTATGTTCTCACGAACAAACTAAGTCCGACTAAAGCCATAAAATCTTCCAAAACTTAAAAAATGCAAACATATGTATATTTCCGTTGAAAAATAATTTGTGACTTTGTTACATTTGACCCAAAAATCGAGCACCAAGGGTCAATCAACTTTCACTTTTTTAAACACCGATTTCAAAGAAAACGAAAGTGATGCAACTCGCGCGCACAGGCCCCCACGTCGACTTGGGCTGGCCCTTTTTTATTTTCAAACAACCAATAAAACGTCATAGTTTTTCTGTAAGATTTTAGGGCACGAGTTTTTGGGAAAAGCGATTTGTTCAAGGATTGATCCGAGAGTCGTAATCAGCGATTTTCGGCTGCTTCAATTTTAGTCTTTTCTAGTGTGTCGATCTAGATAGAGTATTTTCCAAAGTATCTTCTCCTCGTCTGATGTTGATACTTTGTGCATTCGTTCCAATTCTCACACAATCATATATTTTCCAAAAGCTCGTTCCTGCCCTTAACGTCATCCATTTTTGCGGTGGTTTTTATGCCTTTGAGGCTTTTCCACCTAGAGCCAATAAAAGATTTTTATATTTATACAACAGAACAGAGTGGCCGAGCGATTAAACAGAACGCTTATGGATCTCGTTAGGTCAATTCTCAATGAATCAGGTTTACCGAAAAGCGCTTGGGCTGAATTGACTTGTACAGCAGCATATATCCGTAATCGAGTAACAAACACTCATACATGACCCCGAGAAGATTCCTTATGAGTTATGGACGAACAGAAAACCCAGTGTCAAATATCTGCGACAGATAGGCTGTAAAATATTTGTCTACATACCAAAGCTAAAACGTCATTCTAAATTGACACAGAGAGCTGAAAAAGGAATATTATTCGGGTATGCGCTGAGGGGACGTGGATATAGAGTCTGAATTCAGGGATCACAGCAAGTGCAGGAATCTAGAGATTGTGTCTTTAAAGAGACGAGGAGTCATTTCAACTACGATGAAAATATCGGAAAAGAAAAATCGTCGAAGAGCACAATTGTATTTCGTATTGAGAAATTGAAAGGCAACAGCACTTCAGAGGACGAAAGTAACTCAGACGATCAAGACGTCGATAACGAAAGAGAAGACGGCATTGTAAATAAAGACAATGAACAACAGACTCTTGAAGATGATTTTGAAGATGCAGTTCACCTGTCATTTCATGCTCAAAAGGCACCTAGTCCAATCAAAGCACCAACGAAAAAACGCGGAAGGCTGCGAAAGGAATACAATGAAGAGCTATCAAGCACAACGCCACATTGAATGAATCTACGCTCTGCATCGAAGAAAACAGATAGACCAGAATTACATGCAGCATCGGTCGTCGACGTTTAAGTTCCGTCGACGTTAAAGTTCCGTCGTCTTATCAAAAGGCCATCAAATCTAGAGAGGCCGTACTTTGGCTCGAAGCAATGAATGAAGAATTCAATTCACTGATGGATCACGATTCCTGGAACTTGGTGAAACTACCATCAGGAATGAAACCAGTAAAATAAAGTGGATCAATGTGTTTATCACATAAATACAGAACACGGGAAGGTGATTGTATACGTAGATGACGTGCTGTATTTCGCAGAGAATGAAGCTACAAGAAAAGAAGTAAAGAAGCTCCTTGGTCAATGTTTTGACATAAAATATAAGGGAGAATTGTCATACATGCTAGGAATGAAGTTCTGCAAAGAAACCGACGAAAGTGTGACCCTGTCACAAGTTGACTACATTGAGAAGCTGATTCGTCGTTTTGAACCTGAAGATGTAAAATGAATAGCAACTCCGTTGGAAGTTAACTTTCCTAGAAGATGAAAGGGAAGAGTATGACGTGGAACGGCCTTGTCGGGAAATTATTGGAGGGCTCTTATATTTATCGCAAAGAACTCGTCCCGATATTGCATTTGCTGTTGCCAAATTGGTACTGTTTTGTTCTAAGAGCTGTGAAGATCACTGGAAAACTGCAAAAAGAGTATTTGAAGGAGACGAAACATCTGAAACAAGTTTACAAGTCGACAAGTCAGCAAATAACTGTCTACTCTGATGCAGATTGAGCCACGCCCATCCTTGACAGAAAAAGTACCAGCGGATATGTGGTGATGTTAGTTGGTTCACCCGTATTGTGGAGAAATGTGAAGCAGACATCGGTGGCGTTGAGCACGATAGAAGCGGAACAAATCTCATTAGTTGAATGTGCAAAAGAAATATCCTGGATGACGGAGTTATTAAGGTCAGTTGAATGCAAAAGTTTGGCTACTGGATCGTCGTTGATTTGGTGTGACAGCCAAACTGCAATTGCACATGCTACTAATTACATCAGTAAGAGTCGAACAAAGCACATTGCGATAAGACACAATTTTGTTCGAGAAAAAGTAACTGAAGGAAGTATCCGATTGAGGTACATCCCATCGAACGAGAATCCAGCAGATTTTCTTACCAAATCGCATAATTGTGATTTACACGAAGCATATCGAGG
>JABFPM010005983.1:0-10646 GCA_022817325.1 Idris sp. 1 HC-2018
GTGACAAACTTGCGACATAACTCAAATTATGATACAACAAATAGACAACGCGAGATTTTTCACGTTCAGTTTGTTTTCACCAAACAGCAGCAGCACGCTTATTTCAAAATAAATGTCGATCGCAGTTAAAACGTCTTTTTAACATGTAATATACGTGTTTCGTGTAGCGAACTTTTGCATTATCTCTCCATTTTATAGACTATAAATCATTATTTTTTGAGAGACAAAAGAATAGGGGATTCACATATTAATTTTTATTTTACATACTAGGATTATTATCAAGGAAATGTATTCCTTTCGAACATGTTAGCTTGTATTTTGTGTGGTGAAAAAAGAAAATAATGATATGAAGTAGTCAAAGTACTTTTTTATGTTCTGGAAAAAATTTAGACTGTAATATAAAAATTGAGAAACATAGAAAAAAAGAAAAATCATTAAACACACTTCTTAGTCTTTATATGCATTTTTACTAGAACTGCACACGAGACCGAAACTCATCTCGATCTCGTCTCGATTTCGAGACTAAATCGAGACGAGACTTACATATTAATTTTCGAGACGAGATCGAGACGAGACCACGACAGGTCTCGTCTTGTAACGAGAGTCTCGAAGTCTCGAAAAAAAAAAAACTTTTATCCAACTAAAGTTTAATACGTAGGAGTAAATGTTAATAAATATATAATGTAATGAAAATTTAATGCAAATATTTATATTCATTTGATTTTAATAATTAATTAATGTATTATTGTTTTGATTACTAATTGTTTTCATTTTTAAATTATAAACTGTTTATTTAATAGAAATAAAATTGAACATTTGATTAATCAAATTTAAGTCTAATCATTTTTGCTACTTTTTACCATAATTAAAATTATTTAATATTAAAGGAGTGAAGTGATACATTACACTGAAAAAATACTTATAAGCTTAGAAATGCACTACTGCGAGCGTGCTATTGTATTAAATCTGTTAAAACTAAATTTATTTGTCTTTAAGAAGAAGAAGAAGATAAAAAAGGTATTAAACCAATAAATATCAAATTACCAAATACATACAATGAATTTAAAGTGTGCAGTTGAGAAGCAACCTATATAGTTTAGTACAATGAAATCTATTAAAAAAATTTTTGAAGAAAAGACATTTTCCATGACGTGGCTAACATCTATTATACACTAAAAAAAACGGTTTCCTTTGTCTTGTCATAATATAAAACTCAAGAAAGTAGTTAGTTGTAACAAGTGCAGATATGTTAGTTTTATAACATTTTTAATCAAAAAATTAATTTTTTTACTTAATAAATTCTTATCAATAAAGAACTAAAGTATCCTAAAAATGGATTTCTGAAATCGTATAATAAAAATAATTTTTCAGTCTTTCTTTATTTATTATTTTTTTTGTATTACTTCACCGAATTAACTAAATTATAATTTTAAAAATAGTTTAAGTATTCAATTTTAGCTTTCTCTATACAGACACGTGGTTGTGTGACTAGAAACCATAATAAAAACATTATAAGAACTACGTTTTAAAGCATATATTTGACAGACTTTTTTTAAATAAATGAACCTATGAACTTTTAATTATTAATCAAATAGATTATAATAAATATATCTCATATTTTTACATTTTGAACAAATAGCACTTTATTTAATAATAAACTGTTGTTTGAACAATTAGCTATTTAATCAAGTTTTTATCGATAATCGAATTGATTATAATAATTAAAGCTCATATTTTAAAATTTCAAACAATTAACCATTAGTAAATAGTGTCTCAATCTTCTTATCACATTCTCGATTACAATTAAATCTGTTGAATAATTTTTTTAATTAACAATTTGTCAATTTAAAAAATAACTTAAAAATGAAATTGACTCTTTATCAATTAAAAAATCAATATTATTGAAAATTGGTATTATTAAAGTTTCTATCCACAAGATAATGAATTTTTGTTAATTATTTTTTTTTTATAATAATATTCAATAATGAAAGTAAAAACCTAACTAATTTATATTTGGTAATGAATGTACTTTGAATTTTACAATAAAACAGCTGCTTGCGTATTTCATAAAACATACTGATTTAAATGTGATACGAATAAGTGCATTCGACCAAGAGTTTTTTTTTGCAATATGGGCATTGTTTTACATTTGGATTAATATATTTTGCAATACTTAATATAGTTTTTTTATAATTAAGTTTTGTCTAGGCATAGTGCATCTCTAGGGTCTAGATTCTCTTTCTGATAAAATTATGAAATAACAATAATTATTTTAACCGGATAAAATGATTAAATTGTGCTCAATTGCATAAAAAAATATATAAATAATGGTAAATAAATAGAAAATACTAGTTATATTTCAGCAAAATGTTTTAAAAATAAATTATTCAGCTTTTGTTCTAGTTTTAATGATTGTTATTAAATATATGCAACATGTACTTTATATATACTTAATTAATATTTTATATGATTATATTATGGAAATATTTAATAATAATATCTAATAATTAAAAGATCATTTAGCATAAGATTATTTATTATTATCAATTTTTCATAAATATCATTCAGCAAGTAAAAATTCTTCGAGACGAGACGAGACTTACAAAGTCTCGTCTCGTGTGCAGCTCTAATTTTTACCTCGGATTATTAATAAAATTATATATTTAATTTATTTCAATTCAGCTACGTATACATACGAAAAAAACAAAAATTGTTCTTTAATAATTTTTGAAACGTGATATTTGACAAATTAGGCCAATTTCCCAATATATTACCATTCATGTGAATTTACAAATTTCTGCAACAAACTGCAATTTTGCAGTTGAAAATCGTGTAATCGAATCATGATTAGAGTAAAATTATCGTTTTATTATAAGTATGTATTTGACATATTGAATTCGTAACTCAATATACCAGTCTGATAACTATATACCAATAACAAACGTAACTCGATATCCATTATTTAAACATTTCTAACAAGAAATGTCAGATGTATGAAAAAAGTTGATATTGTTATCAATCGAAATGTAACATGCAAACGAAAAATCACTTTTGAAGTATGAATTTCAAATCTTGTTTTAATATGTATATATTAGTCCACCATCTGTCATATATAAAACATCTTTTGTGAAACACAACTTGGTATTTTAACAAAAATTAACTTTATTTCTTCCTTATCATTTGAAGTAATTTATTTTTGTCGATCCAGGTTTGTTGTAAAAGTTTGTGCAAAATAAATTGGTAGCTGCAAAAAATGTATTGGTAGCAATGGGTTGACATTTCTTCGAGTTAGCACGCGGGTGCATTATTGAAACAACACAACGCCTCTGTGTATATGGAACCTCGAGAGTGAAGTGACGTATACATGACATTACCATTACACGTAGCTCATCTTGTGTCTATTGTCTCTTACCACGAATAAGCTTTGCAGACGGTTAGCATAGTAATTTGAGTATTAGATCAGCGAACGTTAGCCACCTGCTAAAAGCCGATGTGTAGAACGAAAACGCGTGCCATATTGTACTCTGAACTTAGGATCTTTGTTGTTGACGGAATACCTAACACGTTCTAGCGCTGTGGAATTTTGATACATTAGTTGAAATTTCGCATAAACTATTGTTCAAATTTCAACACACCAACTTGTTTATGTAATACATGCATTATGCCAAATTTTATATATGTTAAGAGTAATTTACTATTTATTCGTGCGCTCGCAAGCAATTAATAATAACATAATTAAATGTCAATTAAGGTTGCCATTAATCAAACGTTCTCGTAAGATAAGAATTATTGCTGTTATTTTACTCCAAATGATGTATTTTTATTCTGAATTGTGACAGAAAAAAATCTCTATTTCCATCTGCTGAATAAACTTGTCCTGCAACGTAATACAAAAACAAATGAAAGTCTTAATTTAATTAAAGTTAACATTTTCTTTATAGTACAGTGTAAAAAAAGTTATTAAGCATTGTCTTTAAGTATATAAACTGTGTTGTTATATATTCATAACGAACATTTTTTCCTATTATATTTTATTATTATGGAAGCAAAAACAAATTTAATGTCACGAAAATACGAAATTTAATAAAAATTCTTTGCAGGATCTTGTTTGATATACGAAAAGTCATTTCAAAAAAGGAGACTTCAACTTTACTTTTTTAATATTTATAATGAAAACACTGCTCTGTCAATGGCAAAGATATAATTTTAAATTAAATTGTTCTTTTCTTTACATTCCATTAAACTTTAAATGGCTTGTTTCAATTTTCATGTTGTTATGAACTTATTATTTTTTTCCATGATAATGTGTTTCTTAATCGAGTTATAATTGTATTTTAAATCTATCCAATCTCCTTTTACGTTCAATAAAACATCTTAGTGCCGTCCAAGATTCATACTTTAAGATATACAATCTCTTATATTGGTTGGCATTATTTGATTTACTTTTGGCGAATAAAATGTCCGGAATCGTCAACGGGATTATTTTTATGAACAAAGTTAATGCATATTTATGTAACGAATTATAATCTTAATGCCCATTTTATAATTGCTTGTTTTTTATTTCATCTTATAAAATAAATTCCCCCCCTTTTCTTTATTCTGCACAAAGTAAGTTTAGTGGTAGAAAATATTGATCGTTATTTTCTATCCGCACTTTTATATATACCTAAGAAACTAGATTTCAAAATGTACTTTGAATTCGAACAAAGTTCGATCAAATCGAATATTTCTATTTACGGGTCATGTAAATAAACATTTTGCCGCAACTTTAAAATTAATTATCCCATAAGTTTCGCTTGACAGGATATAGAATAAATAAATTTTTGACTTATTTGTTTGTTTTTCGAACAGAAAATTGTATATAAAGTAAATCTTATTTTTCATCTTCTTATCAAATGGTTAAACAGAAAATTGTTACGCGAAACTTTTGCCCAGAAGAAGATACTGAAATTTCTTTGTCAAGTCGCGCAGAGTTTTGTTTATCTTTCATATTATTGTAACTGTTTTGTGGCGCAACTGCCGGAACAGTAAATCCTTTTAATTAGTAATAAACCAATAAAACGCGATTGTTCTAGTTGCAACATCTTCTCCAAAGGACAATCTAAATAAGTCTCTCTCACTGGTTCCCCGTTGAATAACTAATGTTAAATTGACATTAAGCAATGTGTCTGAAGTAATTCGGACATAAATTTAAATTAGTTTCTGGCTCTCGTAACTGGAACATAAGACCGAATCCTCGCTACCAATATCGACCCGATTTTAATGCGGTATACATATCACTGTAGCTTACAATTGACGAAGGCTTACATTTACACGTAGCCTCGACATCTGCATGAGCCAGGCGTTACGTCCAGCTAGCTGTTGATATGTGTGTCACCTCTAAACCGGAAGGGTTGATAGTTGCTTTTACCCAAGGTATCAATATAACATTTGCACATACACAGGCCTTTACCACTGGCTGCAGCCATTCGTCTGTGATTCCGAGTCGAGTTGCCTATACAGAAGACGGCCAAGCTTTCCTAACAAAGAGTCGCTTTATGCATTAAAACGTGCTAACATAATAATCGGAACACGCACGTTGCCGGTGCGTTACGTAACCGTTTATAACAGAGATGAAATTAATGCTATTGATATTATGCAGAATTTGGATTGCATAAGAGACGTTATTGTTTGTCGCACTGCAACCATCCGAAACAGAGTTATACAAATAGCAGGCTAACTTAATTGTGGCATTAGTCAACAATTAAGAAACATAAATATGGAATTTGGAAAATAAACTTTGTATGATTCACTATATGACCATGTTTTATTCCAACTCCTGGTATAAGAGTTGCAAAATATTCTTAAATATTTGGTTTGAAAAATTCATTTTTGTAAGGGAAGACACCGAGTAAAAATTTAAGCATAAATAGACATTTATAAAATAAATATTCGATGTATGCGTGTATATTCATAAATGTCTGTATACATATGTTCTTTATGAACATTTTACATGTGTATGAATCAAATTTATGTGATATAGTAATTCATGTGTACCGATGTAAAAACCATTTTATTAAATTTATGATGAAATAAGAACCAACTTTAATACACTTGGTCATTTTTTGTTATTTTTTTCAAAAAATAATATCCCTTTCATTTATATATATATATATCATTTATGTATATATACATATACAATTAAAATTATATTTCTTTGTATTAAACTTGATGAAATAATGGAACAGGAGTACTTGCCGAGAGAACGAAGAGATAAAATAATGAAGAAATGAATTAATGTAATGTAACATTCGAATTTGTTTGAATGCATATCATGTAACTACGTTCTAATGAACTTCTTGCTCACGACAATATAATTTTAAAATTTTATTCAAATATTGTTTCACCACTTTTGTGTACGGCAAATTATAAATGAAACAACAAAGTAGAAAATATGCCACTAATGTGGAAAAAAGAAAGAAAGAAAGAAAGAAAAAAAATAGTAAATGACATTCCAGAAAAGCAATTCTAAATGAATTAATGAATTTTTTTGTTTAGTCGAGGTACATAACAAAAGCAACACAAAGCTGCGCATAATAAAGTAAAAATGCACCATCAAAAAAGAAAGCATAAAATTGTTAATCAAGTTTGAATTTTGCGTTCATGTATTACAAATTAATTCAACACAACGAATTATTGTAATTAGAACAATTGCATTCAATATGGAATATTCAAACGCTGTTTGAAGAGACCTATTAGATAATCTTTACGAGTATCCTACATTAATTCAATTGGATGTACAATACAGATATTAGATGAACGTTGGAGTACCGTATATCATTTTCAAATATGTCTGAATTATATTTCGATGTAAAGATATCGCTGCTTACGATAATGCAATATGTGCATTAACATATAAATTGTTTAGAATTTGCGTGGCTTTATTGATTAAGCAGCATGAATTTAAATTTAATATGAAAAATAGCAGTTTAACGCATGACTTTCAATGTAATTCTTATCAGGAAAAAAGTGTATCCCATAATGTAGCAAAGCTAATTAATGAGCTTTTGCTCACAAATGATAGTAACAAATTTTTCATCAACGTCATCTACTTAAATAAATTTGACGACAAACTCCGCAGAGCAATTTAATAAAAATTGATATCAATGTAATTAATTTTAATGCTACTGGCACTGATTAAATGGTGTACACCACCGATGATAATTCCAAATATTAAGCTTTGCATTAATTAACCGTCTTAATGATTCATTGTCGTCCATTAGACGGTCAAATACGAAGCATAATCTACGGTAAATGTCACGGCGCGTTTTTAAGCGCAGTGAAAATCACTTTGGGACATGATCGTTGTTAATTCCGTGTGTATTATGCTGGCGTAATTATTTTTTTAATTAATAACCTTACTTCAAACTGTGTTTGACTTTGTTTGGCATGCAAACTTTAGAAGCAACGATCGAACATATAATCGAAAATGTCGTGTAAACTATTCGAGTATAATTTTGTTTTTCACGTCTTCATTTTTATTGATTCGCAAACATACATATATATTGTTATTTCGTAATTGATATTGCTGCTTAAATAAATGAAATAATGCTCGAAATTAATGAAATATAAAAGGTAAAAGATCAATTTCTACAAATAATAATGAAGTACACAAATTTAATTTTTTTTTTTTTTTTATTAAAACTATAAAATATAAGAAACATAATTTTGAAAATAATAAATATTACAAGCTCGTGAAAACAGATTGTGATAATTATAATGAAATGCTAAATATAGCACACGCTAAAAGAGCATTAGAAACATAATTAAACGAACAATAAAACAATCATAAAATAGATCTGGACAACCATAATGTTTACTTTATGTAAATCTACTCTATATAAACATATTAACCTACATTATTAATTATGCTGAGTTTACATAAATTAGCCCCTAAGTACGTTATAAAACAAAATATGTGTATTAAATATAACATGTGTATATATATTTGCTTTTACAAATTAACACGAAAATAAACCGCACATGTATGTTTTCATTTAAAAAAGTTTTGAATAATTATATCTGACAAACCGCAATTGTCAAATTTTCCTGTTTTGTGTAGTTAAGTTATTTTACAGCAGTGTTTTGAATCTGTTCCGAGTTTTAGTGACATTACAAAAACGATTGGCATGTTGATTGGTAGCCGAAATTCATCTAGCCGTTATCTGGTGATGCAAGGTGGTAGAAAGATAAATGCCTCAATTGCTGTACATGTACCGTTGTCCGAACAATTCATTAAAGTGAAAAGGATAGACAATGTATTTTAAATGGACGTTCAGGATGATTTTTAACAGTTTGGTACATTTACCTTAAACCTATTTATTTTTCGTTGAAATTATCCAATTTATTTTGAAATTAAGATACAAAAAAAGTTAATTTTAGTTGAATAAAAGAATGACAATTTGAACTGCATACAAATTTTAAGTGTAATTGTACAGCGAAATAATAAATTTCGAGTTATTCTTTTTTTTTACCACTTTAACATTATTTCATACTTCCTTATTTTCTGTTTGTCTTTGTTCGTCAACTTTAACTAAATTATCAAGGAAGAACCCGACGAAAAGTTGTATAAACTTTGAAACAGCAGTTAATTAGGTAGAAAAAATGATTATTCTTTTTTTCGTCTACTTCTTGTCTACTTTTAAAGTTTAACATTTGGGTTATAATTATTGGACAAACAAAACAAAACACCTTGGCAATTTCAACACAATTATATTATATTCTAAGCATATATACAGAGTTTACAATTTTTAAACAATTTTGCGACTTTAACAAATAAAACAAAGATAAAACCGCTACGAGTCGTGTCTACGTATATGTTAAATACGAACACGAGTTGTACATATGAAATGACAATGCAAGCTTCCCGTTATCGACGAAGCTCATATATTAACTCTGACGGGACCCTTTGACTTTGCTGAACTTTTGACTTCTTTGCTACGGAAATTATGTAACCGATTTCTTTTTTACATAAATTTTTACAAAGATACGTGCTCCACTTTATGTTAATCGTAGTATTGAAGAAAGAATAAAAAAGTTTAATTAATTGTCACGATAAAATAAAAATTATAATAATCACGTACACGTGCGTTGAAAAATAAGCTTTAATTAACCGGTCTGCGCTTAAATTAAGATTTTCTTTTTTAAATTCATTGTTTTGCGGAATTAAGTCAACTCCACGGTGAGATCAATAGCCGTACACACAGGCTCACAATAGGGTTTATAAAACCACTTCTTTTTGTTATACGTATACATTATTTTACATGGCTGAACAGTTAGTACAAGTACAAAAAACAATAATTATGTTACGCAAAATAATATTCTGGAATTAAGCATTTTATTTTTTTATTCAAACATTATTTGCTTCGGTGTGTAGGTTTTTCTCGGTTTTTTTTAATCTGCAACTTATTTTTGTTTGTACTGCGTTTTGTGTTCACAAGGTATATACTCTTGTTTCAAAACGTTTTTCACTTTTCTACGATATTATTATACAGATATATGTATTTATATTTCGTGAATAATAACATTATTCGCTTCACTGAGTGAATAATTCACGCTTCGTTATAAATTCTGCACATTAACTGTACTGTGGCCAATATAAGTCTCGACAAAATGCTGATCAGTTTTCTTAACAATAACAAGTAAAGAAAAAATAAAAATTTTAATAAATAAAAATTTGATTTAATAATAATAATAATGTACACTTTATTGCATTGCATCGTTTTTTAGTAAAAACGACAAGTAAGGAGTAAGATTTTCGTATACATGAAGTTGGTTGCATAAGATCAAATCAGTAAGATTTTGTAACCTGTAATGAGTTTAATGAGATATTTTGTGTTCCTGAAGTTAACTTCCCTGGATATAATAAATAAATTTACCAAAAAATATAGTGACAATAATCAGTGCCAGTTTGTCGTTGGCCAAAATATTTTTTGTTGCAAATTTAAACTCAAAATTTCGTTTAAATATTTAGAAAAAAGTATATTTCTTTTACTTATTGTACTTTAAGCTAAACAACATGTCACTTTAAACAAAAATAACAGGTAATAAGTAAGATTTTTTTATGCATGAAGTTAGAAGCCTAAAATCATCGTGTAACTTAGCCTAAAATTTGTTGAATAAAATTCAATTCGTTGTTGAAGCAATCTGTTTTCGAAAAAACTAACTTCAAAGTTTGTCTTATTATTGAATTAACACTCTCATGATGAAAAGCCTCGAAACGTTATCGGTGTGAGGTTTGATTGTGTGTATTAATGTCTCTTTCTTTACACCTAACCTATCATAATGTTTTCTTTTTTTATCGGCAGACATATTGGAAATAGAGAGGGAAGGATTCACCATGAAAGTGTTAATGAGCATGTATATTTTTCATAATTTAAACAATCTATATTTCCAATTTTATATTTGATAATAATTTTATGACTGCTCTTATATTATTTACCATTAAATCTTTAACGCGATGCCGAACGGAAATTTGCTGTCTCTCTCACACTTTTAGTGATATTTCAAATTATTTCTTTATTGTAATTAATTTTGAAAAAACGGCAATGTACCACCCTTGGCATTTTATGGGAGAATTGAATAAACTCGAAAATTACGAAAAATAT
>JABFPM010005984.1:0-10645 GCA_022817325.1 Idris sp. 1 HC-2018
TTATAAAAAAGATGATTTTGTTTTTTTTTTTATAGATAAATTAACAATACTTTTATAAGTAATTAACATTTTTTTAGAATTCAAAATTAAATATAGGATACAAATTAGTTTAAACACATAACAAAAACTAAGACAGTTACATATTACTTTACTTAAAGTTATTGATTAAGTAAATTTTTATGAATTGCTTGGCCTGTAATATCCGATATTAATTTTTTGCTATATTTATATAATCGATGAAAAATTATCGAATTAATTTGTTTGTACAGATGAATAAATCAAATGATTAACAATTTTTGCTTTTTAAATAGTAATTCGATTAAAAATGTAATTAATTTTTTTTTTTAAATAATTAGCATTTACAACGGTAAAAAAATGTATCATACAAAAAGTATCAATGAAAAAATTGAAAGTTTCATCTTATGTTTGGCAAGCACTAATTTAATTATGCTATTTGCATTCTACTTTATACTAGTTATAATATTTTATATTGAAATAAATTAATTTTATTTAAATTAGACTTAGATAAATGTACTTATTACATGTTTATATACAATATAAAAAATGAACACATGGTTTTTTTTTATCGAGAGAGATAATGATGACATAAAATATACTTATATTACAACATTTTAAATAATTGTAAACATTAAATATTAGTTGTCAATGAAAATATATTTCAATGTACATTTAATTGTCATATTTATATCCGAACCTCCTAAAATGAGTATAACAGATCGATTAATATGCTCCACATATATAGGTACATATACGTGCTTCATGATTATAAATTCTATTAAGCAGCATGATTATTTAAATCATAAAACTATCAACAGCTTTAACTGATATTAAATAATTTTACTAAACACATTATATTCATGGTACTTAATTTAAGCAATTTAATTAAAACAGTTTATAAATTAAGAACACAATTTTGCAATATACAAAGTAAAATTTTCTTTATAAAATAGGCATTATATTTTTGAAAATGTATAATTAATTGATAATGAATATTAATTTGAAAACTTCAATTAAGTACCATGCATTAAATTGAAATTTGTTTAAATATACTACTCAAACATGTACAATAAATTTTATAATCCAATGAACAATAAACATATGAAATTTGTAAATAACATTTTTTATAAATATCATCTAAACATTAATATTCAATATAGTTGTTATCATTTTAAATCAAATTAATTTTTTTGCATTTTAATCACAACACTCGTTTAATAATTTATTTGATTTATGACTATATATAATTATTCGACAAACGTTAATCCTACAGTGTTTAAGTATCATTATTATTCGCAAAAAAACTGTTCTGGCTTAATTCTGTTTTTTTATTTTTTTGTATTATTTTTTATTACGACGACTAAAACTTTAATGCTTAAGCAAATAAGTCTCGACAATATTTTTCGACTAAAATCTTTGTACGATTTTGTAGCATAAAATATAATATAGTCGTTTATTCGTCGTTATTCTAATCGTTCGTAAATATTGTCGAAGCTTTTGTCTTTTCAATGCGACGATTTGCCATCGTTACGTATCGTAAAAGTAAAAAAGTTCTATGTATATTACAAAATTTTACACACACACACTTCGAAGTATCGATGCATTTGGAATTATTTTGTGACGTGAAGAATAAGAGTTTGATATTTCACTCTGTAAAACAATTATATACATAAACAAAAAAGAGAGTTTACATTAAAAAAAATTATTCTTATTTTTTCTTTCATATAAAAAAATATATTTCGCGTAAAAAGCACCAAAAAATTAAGAGACTTGATTCGATGAAGACATTTTATTGGAAAGAAAATGGATGAATCATATATTATCTTATAATTCTTATCTATTTTCTTGTCTCTTAGCATGAGTGTTGAGATTAAATTGGCCGTGATTTGCTAACGACTGATTAAATTTTACTACTTATGCACTTGATTACATTTCAACTCTATCAGTTACACGTGTACATTCGATTTCAAGAGATGTTACATCTAGTTGATTTCTCATCATTATACTTGCTGGCTTATCCACACATGCATATTAATTTACGTAGTTGTGTGTGGTTTAATGCATTTAAATGGGCAAAAACTAATAAATATTTAAAAAATTTGTTTTTTCGGTAAATTTATAAATTATGTAAAAAAAGAACTCGTTTTCAAAGTAGAGTCAAGATATGTAATTTCAAGAAAACATGGCAATGAATGTGCTTTGAAATAAAAAACTAAAAATGTTCTATAATTAAAACATTTTTATCATGTCTATTGCAAAAACATACTGCCACATTTTGCAGTGAATAAAAATTACCAAAAAGTAATTTTTTCAACAAATACTTTCTCAATAACACAATTTCGTATAGAAATTGTGACTGTGTGCTTAGAATAATATAATTTAATATAATTACGAAGTTAATGTTTTGTATAATAATATAAACATATATAATAACAATCACTCATCAAAATTGACTACAAAATGTGAAAAAATGTTGTTAAGATAAGTTTTTATAAGTTTTAATACTTTCATCGATGTGTCGTTTTTTTATTTCTATTAGCAACAAGATGTTTGCAAAATGAGATTGCGAAATAAAATTTCTAGTTATTGCCCATATGCTAATGCAATTAATTTTACATCAATTGTACAGATAAAGTAAACAATTTCGTTAATGCATTGTGTTTCGTGGATAACGTGTTTAGTGAAAATTCAATTCGAATTATGTATAGAAAAATTGTACAATGTCCAAAATGTACAGAGAATTTTGTACAATGTCCGAAATGTACAATTATTTTGTATTATGTCTAAAATTCCGTACTTGGTGCACAATATTTCTGTACAAAGTACAATAAATTATTCAAAAAATTTTAAATGTAGTCTTTTTTTAACAAAATGTTGTCAATAGATTTTAAAATAATATAAGTAACATATTTGAACAATAGATGTCGATTGAATTAAAATTTTTAAAAATAAATTAGTTTTAATATTGCATAAATAAATTGTCATTAGGACACAAGATACATAATTCTTCCACTGTTTTTTTAATTATAAATTGTTACTATATAACTACATAAAGTTCACGATACATTAAAAACTAAATATGTAAACGTTACTTGGGCAGCTATTTTGATATTTTTGAGTTTATGTAAAACTTGTGTAAGGAAGAGAGCTCATCCAAAGAAAGGTGTCGTGAAAAAACCCATGATCTTCAAAGAAATCTTTAAAATTTGTTGAATAATTGTATTTTGTACAAAAATATTGTGTACCAAGTACGGAATTTTAGATATTGTGCAAAACAGTTGTACTTTTCGAACATTGTACAACATTTTCTGTGCACTTCGGACATTGCACAATTTCGGACTTGATACATAACTTATATAATATAAAACGGGCTTAATTTCTTTTTTTCCTTCTTCTTAAATTGTTCGGCTTCTTTTTTGTTCAATTTAATGCAAAATTACAAACTTTATACACCACTGGATTGATTATTTAAAAAGACAATTTATACATTTCTATTCACGTGTGTGAAATAATGAAAATTGCGACTTTGTACCCCTTATATAGTTACAACTAATGTTCGGCATATGTACAGTTTGTGCCTATATAATAATCATGAAAAATTGTATTCAAAAATACAATTGATGATGTTAAATGCCATTTGAATTCAAACACGAAGGCAAAAAAGAAAAACCATCAAACAACAATGCAAACTGAATATTAAAAATCGTTTCAATTCTGGTAAATTGTATATATGTATTGTTTACTCACACTTTGACTTCAATATACAATACGGATATATTTATAATCCTCACTTTGGAGCGGAAATGCCTTATCTGATAAATTATAACTTATATCAGTTTGTTAACACAGTCAGTCTTGGCTCGCTAAAAATGTTCATTCTGCATTTAAATATTCCTTGTTCATTTTTATTTTTGCTCATTTACACACGCTTTGCATCATCAGTCATACATGCATTCTTTCGAGCATTTTTACTTGTAAATTACGATTATTTATACGGAACTGGCGGCCCTTACGAGAAAGCTCTTTCGATTGCTTTGACGGCAAAATTGTATTTCATACGTAATTTACAAACTCATATTTTTTCATTTTATTTTTCTTTTTTTATGTATAAAGCTTTAATTATGTATATTTATATATTTATATATTGGTATGTCAGTTAGATGGAAAAGGTAAGTTTTCATCGTAAGAGATAAAAGATGCACAATTTGTGCACCGTTGATATAACGCGAACTCACTTATTTGGAAATTGGTTTTCTAGTTTTAGTCTATCAGGCAGTTTGTTATCGATTATTTGTTAAGCGTCAATGTTTCATGGAAGCTCGAAATTATTCATAACTTTTCGGACGGGAAACAAATTCCATTATTTACAAGTGCACATATCATATATGAATTGGCAAAACAATTTTTAAACACCCCCAGCAGAAATAGCTGACCCAGTTACAAAATACAGCCCTGAATGGGTCCGCATGATTTTAATCCCGGGTCCTAATAGGATTTTGACTTTATTTGAGCGAGTAATGGCCGACATGTTTTGATACATGTCAATGTTTAAGCTTAATTCGATATTTGAGTACATTTGGTATACTATATTAAATATATGGTGTCTAAATGTTGTAAATTTAATACTTTTTTTTATTAGTTATCCGTCAAAATATATTTTACTTTTTGGGTCAGCTCCCATTTCTGCTAGAGATAAATAAACTTTTATACCGTTCCATTCTGATTTAAAAGTTGTACATTTGCCATGTTAACAAGTAATTTATGATTATTTTTGTAATATAATTTCCGATGATCACTAATTTAAAGATAAAAAACTCATGAAATTGAATTGAGTTGGTATTTTCTTGGTATTAGACTGTTAATACTGATCGATTTAGACAATTTATTAATAGTTACCATAATTGCCGGTGAATTTTGATATTTTAATTAAAAACAGAAAAGTTTAAGAATAAACATTAAAAAATCTGGATTCATACCTGATAGACTACGCCTTATAAATATAAATTTAATTTGAATAAAAAATATTGATAATTTAAGTAAAAAATCATTAAAGTAAAAAAAGAATTTCATGATAAGCGTTGTTACTCGTATAAGAAACTTAAGTCTGTCTCAGACCAACCATGTTTTTAAAGTTGGGCATGTTTAAGGATCTTTTTGCGATGAAAGAATTTTAAAAATTCTGTCTTTACTTTTTTTTTATACACGATCTCAGATCAGGTGAGATTACCCGCTAAATTTAAACACATTAATAAGCGGAGAAAGAAAAAATAAAATTATTAAATTGGTTTGGATTAAATTTAAAAAAAATTGAAATATAAATCAATGTTTACTTCTTAAACTGAATATTCTATTTTCGAAACCGTTGAGTACCATTAAAAAAAGCTAAACTGCTTTCATTATCGAAAAATTAAAATTCACTTCGTTATCTGTGTATGCAAAAACACGTTAAAATGTCAAATACTGTGATGCTAAAAACATTATCAAAAATTACAATACAACGTTTTCGAAAATAGAATTTTAATGCTGAATTATATATATAGAGTTTTATACACGCATTCACTGTATACGCATAAAACGTTTACATACTTATATGAGATCTTTGTTTAAATTAACATCGGCAGTATATAAAAATTATTCAAAAATGCGGAAAACATTTTATCATACATATTCGCATCATACATTAACAACATAAATTGACGCGCGATTTCTTAATGTTAATGCTTTAAAGCGAAGGAACCTAAAGCCGTTTGACCACCCTTAAAAACCCTTTCGATCCTGCATTGTAAAAAGTTCTTTTTTTTCTGTTAATTTTTTATTACACATTCTTAAATGTAATTATATGTATTTTTTAAAACACTTTTCCGTAATTTAAATAATTTAAGATGACTTTTTTTTAAAAGTAAATTAACTAAAATTTATATTCTAAAAAAATGACATTGATCAATCTGTTTTATTTTTCATATAAACTGCAGGGCTTATTGTTTTTATTGTTTTTCAATTTAAATTCAAAGTGTTCTACGTAATCTCTTGAACTCTTGAATTAAATCAATATTGGTGAATATTGGTTTTATTTAAAATCAAGGCAAAATAATTTTAAATTAATTTTGAGTTTCATCAAATTTTAATCAAAATTTGTTTCGCTTACAATAGATTTAACGATTTAATAAATAATATTTAACAGCATTTACAAATTTATTTTTACATCTTTGACTTCCGTTCACCCATTTGGATTATAGATATTTTCGACTTCAGATTAGTACAAGTTACAGAATTCTATTTCTGTTTTTTATAATAAATCAAAAATGGCAGATAGCTCACTATATAATCTATTTACAAACTGTTTTTCTTCTTTTGTAACTTTCTGTCTTTCTTTTTATTCAATATTGCACTTATCTCGATGTGTCCAAAAGTTTTTTTTCCACCTGCAGTTATATAAGTATCAACGAATTGACATAACAAAATGATATAAATAATTTAATGTTTCTTAAAGTTTTAAGGATTGAATTACTTTTTTCAATGCAGAAGCTTTTGTATTCAAGGTGTCACTACTTTTTTCAGATGCAAGAAGAGAGTGGATTTGTAATTGTTATGGGAAACATGGACTATTCACACGTACCACTCTTTGATGTCTTTGAGTTCTCGCTTTTTTCCGTTTTTGCCGACTCCGGAGCCGTTTTTAACAGCACCCGGGTAGGGTTGACCGTGTCCAGTCGCTGAATCCAGCAGCGCGGCATTTGGGTCCTGACAGAAGGTCTTACCTTCGTCAATTTTGTAATTTGTTTCCGGCCGATTTTTAAACTTGATTATTATTATTGAAATCAACACTATTGCTATAAGTGCAGCGGAAATAATGCCAATTATTAAAGCTGCGATCTCAGAAGCCTCGGACGTTATCCTCTTGTTGTTCGTGGTTGTTTTGGGCGGCGTCGGTATTGGCGGATAGACGGGAGGCGGAGGAGGCGGTGGCGGTGGATTCGTAATTTCAGTGGTCGACGGGTGTGTTGTTTCACTGGTCGAAATTCCATGAATTATTTCGGTACTAAAACAAGCATTTTTTGTATTAAAAATTATTGTTGAACAACTTGGTTTGGTTGAAAATTAATTTTAATACTGGGGAATTTTCTTTGAGTTAAACTGAATTTTGTTTAGTAAACAAAATGTTTCAATTTTGTAAACTTCTAATGCAAACAAAATTTAAATAAATTGTGTTATTTTAATATATTTTCAGTCAAGCAAAATTATATTCAATGTTTTTGTAAATTCATGTATGAATAAAACAAATGTAAAGAAAATGTTACTATATATAGAGTATATCAAATTTATTGCTGACGAATAAGTAATTAATTTATGTTTAAATTTTGGTCACATTTTCTTGAATTGTTCTTTTTATTTAATTTGTGTTAGGAATGTTCATATTAAATTTCAAAGGATTATTTGCAAATATCCTATTTGAGATATTTGATTTGCTTTGAATCATGTATTAATCTTATGAAGTATCATTGATAAGTTTAAATGAGTTGTCAAAAATTATTTATGTGTGCTTATTAAAATTAATTAGCTTTATAGCTCTAATGATTCATTTGGCAATTGATATAATTGGATGTTTAAATCATTTGAAGTCAGCTCAGTAATTTATAGCATTTAAATTTAATTCTATATAGATGCTTTGTATTACAGAATTATTGAAGATTTAAGTTATTTCAACTGTTAGTGAATTTACATAATTTTTCAAATTGCAAATTATTTGATTAAAATAAATTAATGAGAGAATTACATAAAAAGATTTTTTATTGAATAAACAAAAATTAACAAATATAAAGAAATAATTTATCTTGTTTATCTGATGTACCTCATATTTATTCCTAATATAAAAATATATGATACTTAGAAGTTCCAGAAACGTCAGATTTATCTTATTTCTTCCGATTTTGTGATTGATATTTTATGAAGTTCTAAGTAGTATCAAATTTAATGTTGATCATTTACTCACGAAAATATTATTTGTCTTAAAATTGCTTTTAATATATTGGCATATAATAATTAAAATTATCAAAATTACCTCTAGTGCCATTTAAATGTGTAATATTGCATTTTTTATTTTAAATATTTAGAGCACACTATAAATACATGATGGGCAATTTTCAAACCACTATATATGTAAATTATTTCAACATCAAATTAACGTACTTCAATGTATTAAAATGATATAGTGCGCTGCTTAAAAAACCACTTTATATATAGGGCTTTAATATCACTCAATTTATCGATAATTATATAGTAATTACCGGTAATTGTAAAGCTTATCACAAAACACAACTTTATCTTTGAATTTAATCGAAACATCTTTAATATTAGAAAGTATGTAAATATTATTGTAACAACAATTATTATAATTGAACAAAAATCATTGCAAATGAGTAAAACTATATGTAATTTGTGTAAAAATTATAATTAAGTAAGATTAGCAGTATTATTTTAAACACTGTGTTTAAAATTTATAAACCCATAACATTATATATCTCACTTTTTATAATATATGTAGTTTGTTATACTTTTTTTTTAATTTTTAAATTTTATAAATGCCTGTGGATTTAAACTGATTTAAATATTCAAAATATCCATACCTATTGAATCCGCTGAATTAATAATAATTTCTCCTTTAATATATGTAATAAATATTCAATAATTAATGCAATTTTACTATAATACTATTAAATACCACAAATGTTTTGTTACATTTTATAATAAAATTCTTCTACATTATATTATACATTCTATTGCACTTAAAGGTCACAGTGCAGTAGGTAGAGTTCACAATTTAATTACCTAAAAATTTAATTTAGGCATACCAAACATCGAGTTAATATAATATAATTAAAATATATAAAATTAAATGAATAATATTAAAAAAATATGCAAATAAAGCTACTCATAGATCGTTAGAGTTCAAACAATTAGCTAATTCAGTCGAAAGTAAATTTTTGCAATTATGAACTGAAACTCAAAATCGAGATTACCAATTGAATGGACCAATACTTTTTTGCATTTATTCTTCTAGTGAATATCGATTACCAACCGATTGATAGTGGAAAATGAATACGCATTTGTAGATAATTAAGGCATTGTTTTGTGAAGTATAAAAAATAAATTTGTATATCACTCTGATGATATCTCTGCGAATTCTCATCTCACCTGCCATGTGTTTGTGTATGTGTATATTCTGTGCCAATAGTTGACACGTTATGCGGGGTGGTTATCGTGACAACTCCACTTCGCGTCGACGTCGATCCTGGCGATGTTTGCGAGGTGATATGACTAGTTGATATCTCTCGTTGTGTAGTGAACGTCACTGAACTCGAATCTGAACGAATGAATAATCACATATTTATATAACAGTACCAAATTACACAATTCATAAATTAAAGCAAGCTAACAAAACTCTTTACTGAAATAATAGCTTTTGTAGCTTAATTAAGTAATGTTTATATACATGAAAATTAACGTTGATTTAATTATTTAAAATTAATTTTTATGGTAAAGTAATTTAAAAAATTTATTTTAATTTTTATTAGTTAAATAATATAAAATTTTAATTACCAGTTGCTGAAGTAACAAACATCTGTTCAGTTGTACCGGGATCTCCAGATCCTTCTTCACATTCCTCCTCGTCATCACAAGATGGTCGTTCAGGAACTGTTTCTTTGTGAGATTTTGGTTTCAAAGTTACCGGTGACCTCGTTGGTGCTACATATACGGGTGTAATCAAGTCATCTAAAAAAATAGATGTTTGAGTATTATTTCTTATTTATGTAGAATACGTTTTTTAATAATTCTTTGTTAACTATTAATTTGAACTAAAATACAATCAATTAAATTTTATTCATAGATCAACATTTTTAAATCATTATTGCTTGATGTTTAATGATTGCAATCATCTAAAATCATTGATATTAGTATGATGTGAAAATTTACTGTAAATTATATTCTAATAAATTACATTACACTAAATAATTATGCTGTAATTTGATTCAGTAGAATTTCATATTTACTTAAATTGCATGAGAAGTTCTTTTGATATGAATATACAAAACATAATTATCATTTCAATTGTATCGTGTGAACTTTCGATTGCGTATAAATACCTACCTTTCGATCATGAGATCCTATTTAGTAATCAATGAAATGATGTTGCAATTCATTTGTGATTAAAATGAATTCTTTGACTGCCTTTCATAAGTGGATGTGTCCTCTTAATTAACATTTTTTAAATCAATATTATACTCATGAATGAAATTATAATTTAAATTATCATGTTTTGCATAAGAATAATTGAATTTCACTGCATAAAAACAAAATTTAAAATCCATGAGTGAAATTTGTTTGGAAAATTTGTATCACTCTGTTTCATAGAGATTAAGACAAATAAAGTGTTTAAGAGAAAAGAAAAAAGTTCCAAATATGAAAGTAATTTGAATTATTTTACGGTTCATTTTTCATAATTTTAATTTTTTTTCGCAATTCTTTAATAATTTTAGTTTTCTTAATTTAACATGTGTTTTGAGTTATAGGATTTAATTAGTGTTATATAAGTAAAAACTTTTTGTTTCATCAAATTACATTATCTTTT